>JXCR01063239.1:208273-221379 GCA_002079205.1 Phalaenopsis hybrid cultivar | reverse complement strand
TATATATATATTAAGGAAATTCAGATGTAATTTTATTTCATAAAAAAAGGAGTAACAGGAGGGTGTGGTGGCTAAAACGATACAATACACACTCATAGGGCTTCCACCTCTAACAGTATAACTCCACACAAAAAAAAGTCTCCAAAAAACTTACAAATATACCCCAAAATCAAAATAAGAAATACTCCAAAATGTATACTCTTAGATCTTTACCTATAAACTAGAAATTCCAATAAATAGCAGAAGACGCACAAAATAGATAAATATGTAAAGACTCCAAACTTTACTCTAAACCATTGCATAAGTAGCAGCGAGTTCAGTCAGTAACAATAGTTTGGAATCCAAAACATGAATAGAGGGCTCACAAAATCCTTATGCTGCAACATGAAGAGAAGTTCACTTGAATCCAATCCACAACCAATACAATTAGGGCAAAGCAGCAGGTCCAAACAATCCACAAATCTCCCATCCTGCAATAAAATGCTCCAGACACTATTAATTAGAGGCAACCATAAAGCAAAAAAAAAAATAGTAGCAACAAACAGAGGGGACATCCTAGGACAGCGAGGAAAGTTGAGAGGTAGTGCATGTCCAAAAAAGAAGCCTGGTGGCACTCAAAACAACGCCTATAAATATTATGAAAGCAGGAAAACAGACCCCCAACCAACCAAGGAAATCATATGCAACCAACAAAAGGAAACCTCTATCACAAATACCAGTAGAGACATCATCCCAAGTCTAGAAAGAAAACTCAAATTTAGCAACCAGAGGATTAAGAAATAGAATAGCCATAAGCCAGAGTCAACACTATAGCCACCCAAGGTCAGGGGGTACTAGCACCAAACAAAATCTTCTACAAGCAAAGACAAACCCCGGGAAAAGGCAGTGCCGCCCAAGTATATGGAATATCCTACAGGATATAAGATTTCCACAGCTGTCATGAATGCAGGACACCATTCACAGCAGCACCCCAAGGCCGGGAGAGCAGAAAACAATTAGCGAGAGACCTGTATAGCCAAATTGCAAAGAAACAAGCAAATATGTAGGTATATGGCATTTAAGGATATATCACATTGCATAATTCTTTGGCCAAAAAAGAAAACAGTAAGTGAACATTTAACTTTTGATAAAAGGAATCTCCAGAAGATCACATATTAATAGAGTTTTAAGTTTTGCATTTGGATGTATCCCAACCTTCAACTCCAAATGACTGATTCAAGCAAGGCAACCAGCAGGTCTATTACCCTCTCTATATGTAAAACTCCATTGAACTATGAGGTTTTTAGAGGAAATAAGAAACCAAATCCTATTCAAAATGTTGAGTACACCCCACTATGGCTTAACTTTTCTAAGGAAAATATCCACCAACATTTTAGAATTATATTCACATACAATAGAAAATCAGTTATGGCCAGCAGCAATTGTTAATGCCAAGAAAATAACCCATAATTCTGCTTCTACGGGGTTTTGCACAACAAGGGGAAGAGAAGAAGCCCACATACCAAGAAAATAACCCATAATTCTGCTTCTACGGGGCNCCCCCCCCCCCTCCCGCGCCATTATCTCTAAAAATGTCGCCAACAGCAGCCACACCATTTCTTAACCCGCCATCTATATTTATTTTCATCCAACAATAGGGCGGAGGCAACCATCCGAATAGGATTGGTTTCCTAGCAGTATTACAATTAGTTTGAGAGGAGGAGACGGATTTACTTCTGTGGACTTTACTAATATAAGCCATTATATTAGCAACTGTATTTTTAACATAGGTGAACAAGCCATCAAATTTAGCAGAGTTTCTAGCCAAGCATATAAACCAGAGCACAATGAAAGGAATAAAGGAAAAAAGAAATATTCTCTCTCCTATTTTCTTCCCGACAGCAAAGGCAATCCTCAAATCCACTCTAACCATGAATAAACCAGCCCACCAGCAGCTGCCCAAACTCAAACCAAACCTCTCTAGCAAAACTACAATGAAAAATAAATGCCTACTAGATTCCTCTTCAGTTTTGCACAAATAAAATTGTGATACCATTTTTAATCCCTTCATTTTTAAAATACAATCATAAGGTATAGAGCTATGCAAATGTCTCCAAACAAAAAGACATAGAGGGAGATAACTTCCTGCACCAGATAGACCTACCTCACTACCATTCCTTGAAAGTATGAAGGTTAAGGTAGATAGATTTCCAGCAAAAGCTTGGCCCCTACATTTAAAATGAGGCACATCTTTTTTAGAGGTATCAATAGGGATTGTAGAAAATGATTCAGCATTAGCACCCACAGACTCTTTAATAAGGGGTAAGTTTTAGTTTCTATCAATCAAAAATTCAAAAACTAATGAAGTATGAAAGATGGATTGTATTCAACAGTATTGAGCCATAAAACATGCCAAAATGAAATATCCCCCTTTCCTATATCCCAAAAAATGGAATTTTTAGATCTAGCTTTAACTATTAACTTCCAAATTTTAGAGTCTCCCACTTTCCACTCCACCCAAGATGGGTGGGAAGAGCAAAAGTGTTTTTGATGCATATAGTTAGCCCAGAGAGATTCCTTTTTTCCTAAACTTACCCCGTAGTTTTCTCATATTATTTTCAACAACATGATCTAGATCTTTGAGCCCAAGCCTACTTGTAGAAAAAGGCTTACATACCGATTTCCAAGACATACATATCTTTTTATAAAAACATCTTTCCAATGTTTTTAAAGTTCTTTTTTTCATATTCAAAACCTAAATACCTTATAGTGGAATACTGCAAAGAACACTTTTAAGCAAAATAATTCTACGATCATTTGATAGGAAAATATTTTTTTAATCACCAATTTTCCCTTTAGTTTACTCCACAAAACCATCATCTGGGTTTGCCTTCTTCTTCCCTTAATAGTATCAACTCCAAGGTATCTTAGGGGATGGTTGGCCTTGTGACCAAATAGTTGGCAATCCAAGCTGAGCTATCCCTCCTCACCAACTTTCCAGTGTAAAAAAAGCATTTAGATTTATTGAAGGCCAAATCTGATACAGTAAAGATGATAACATCATCAGCATAAATGGCTCATCAATTCTTTGGATTTGTGAGAATATCGAACATAGGAATGTCTCTCCTGAAATTTGTTAAATAATTGGGAGAAATAATCAAATGCTATAATAATTATAGTAGGGGAAAGAGGGTCCCTCTGTTTGATGCCCCTTTTAGCAACAAAAAAATCATGAGTAGAATCATTTATTAGAATAGTGTAACAATTGCACTCCAATGACCTCTTGACCAACATACAAAAATCCTTGTGTAATCAATCCTCTACTTTGGAGGATATTCGATATGAAATTCCAATCAATTGTATCATAACCTTTCTTTATGTTTAACTTGAACACCATATTACCACTTCTACATTTTTTGTGCAGATCTTCAAAAATTTCTTAAGCCAATAAAATTTTCTCAATTATATCCCTACCCTTAACAAATGTAGAATGTTGGGGGGAGATGATAGTAGCTAGTTGGGGTTGTAACCTAGCAATAACAAGCTTGCTAATCACTTTAGATATGACAAATGTTAAGATGATAGGTCTAAATTGATCCCAGTTAGATTTATCACTTTTTTTAGTGATTACACAATCGTATAGGAAGCAAAAAATTTGTATGCATTATTACCAAGAAAAAACTTTGGATAGCTTGCATTTTTATGCTCCAATATGTTATGTAAAAAATGGAAGTGAATCCATCTGGACTAACAACCCTGTTTTTATCAACACCTTTGAAGGCCTCCAATTATTCCTCTGTAGTTGGAATAGAGCAAAGGTTAAGGCTAGAACTATAATCTTTATCTTCTAAAAAAAGAGTCTCATCAATAAGAGGATCCTGCACAGTAGTATCAAAAATTTTAGCAAAATATTGTACTACACTTGCACCCAACTTCATAGGATCAGTGATCTAGCTACCAGAGCCATCCTGGATCCTTAAATTTGTGTTAGAACTCCTCCTCTGTTTGATTGAAGCGTGAAAGTAGCGAGAGTTCCAATTCTCTTCAGCAAAATAGATTTCCCCCGCTTTCTAACATAACAAATCCTCCTCCAATTTAATAGCATCAACCAAACCAATTTGTATCTCCGACAGTTCCTGCACCAAATTAGGAGAACACTTCTATTAGGCTTCAAGCTTATTCACCAAACCCTCAGCCTCCATAATCTTCTTATGTACATCACATAATGTGTTTCAATTCCAAGTTCTCAGAAAGGATGCTACCCTTTTATGTAGCTTCCATAGAATAAACCAAGCACTCTCGACCTTATCATGTCTCTATGCTTGTCGTATCACACCAAAGCCGCTATGCTATTCCACAAACTATATTTTCCAGTCAAAATAGAATTGGCATAAATAAAAGTAGTGAAACCAATAAAATGCCCCATCTTAAAAAAAGCATGCACAAATTGGATTTCACCAATCAAAATAGATAGATTAACCTGAGATTTACAGAGAAACCCATATCTTGTTAGATTGATTACAAAAATGCTTTAAAATGCTTAAAATTTTTCAAAGTTTTTTCCATGTGAGTAAACACCATGGGCTTCAATATGACAAAAAATGTGAAGTTTGTGGACCCTGTAGATATGCTTTTATCTACCAAGAGAGTGAGGGTCAGCCACTTCCCCAATATTCTATACCATAATGTTAGTCATGAAGACCCAAAACACCCCTCCTAACAGATCTAGTGAGGGCATGATGTTGGCCACTATCAAAGTAATAGATTACATCAGTGTTAAAAATATTTCTATCACTTAGATGCAACATTTTAAAGTTCCTTTTTTTTCTTTCTACTTGATTTTTTAATGATCCACTCGTCCAAGCACTTTTTTTTAAAAGAGCATTATACCACTCTCATTTTATTCCATAAAAAATTATAAAATCGGGAAAGAGGTCCCACACACATACACTTAGGTCTGTCAAAAAAGCCATTGTTCGCGAACAGTTCGTGTTTGGTTCGTCAATGAGTTCATATTCACTTCGTTCGATAAGTAAACGAGACGAACGTGAAAATTTTTTTTTCGTTTGATTAGTTAAATTAAAAAAATATGAATAGTAATGTGTTCGTTCGTGTTCGAAATATTAAATAATTTAAAATAATTATATATAAAAAATTTATGATATTTTAAAAAATTTATAATATATATATAATAATAATAATAATATATTAATATACTATATTAATAATATACTAATATAGATATTATAATATATTATTTATATATATATTAATATTAGGGATGTCAAACTAGCTCGTCGTTCGCAAACAGCTCATGTTCGACTTGTTCGTTAAGAAACAAACACGAACAGTGACTTCACGAACAATTTCAAACACGAGCTTATTTCAAACAAACTAAATTTCAAACAAAACGAACACGAACACAAACTCTGTTCATTTGTGTTTGGTTCGTTTACACCCCTACACACACTACAATCCAAGAGAAAAGAAAAAGGGTCCTCTTTCCAAAAAAAAAAAAAAAAAACAGCTCACACCCACCGGACACACCCCTAAACAAAACATCCAAAACAACTAAACGATGAAGATCATTACGTAAAAATTTGGAAATAAAAGGAGCATTCATAAGAGATCTCAGCTTAGCAGCCCAATTAGCAACTGCATTTTTATCTCTCTTAGTATGAGACCAATAGACATTGAGATCTTTAGCAAGGTACTTGATCTTCTTAACCTGCAAATTAATACTCCAATGGCACACCATATCATATCTGCACACATTCTAAAGAGTAATAGAATCCATTTCCATAATAATATTATTCCATCTCATCTTCCTAGCAAGCATCAATGAAAAACAATAGCATCAACTTCAGCCACAATCGAAGAAGCAGGTAAAGCAAGGGAAACAAACCAATATAAGACAAAAATCATTCTAGTCCCTACAAACTCCAGCCACCCCCGCACAATTTGGTTTCCAATTGCCATCATAATTCATCTTAATGAAAGGAGCAAAAGGTTTAATCTAACCAGTTTTGCAATACAAACTAGCAGCAATATTAAAATTAACAGAAAAATTAATAGCTACATAATTCAGATACTTATTAGAAGTATCCTTCAAATTATTTTTAGAAATACTTTTATAAATATAAGACCAAATCATAGTAAAAGTTTTCTTAAAAGTAATAACTTCTCCATTATGCTTAATAGAGTTCCTAAAAACCCAAATAAACCAAAGCACAATAGATGGAAGGTTAGCTAAGAAATCATGCCCCTTATCTTTCTAATCCTAAAAAATATCATTAATGGTATTATAACCATAAAAAAACATATATTCTACCACTTATAACAAAAAAAAAATTTCCCAATATCACTAGCAAAGCTTCAAAAAGTAAAAAGATGTGTGAGAGTTTCCTTGGCATTATGACAAAGATAACACTTAGAAGCTAACCGTAAGCCTTTAAATTTAAGGATATTATCAATAGAGAGAATCTCATGAAAGACCCTCCAAATAAAAAAAGGATATAGAGGGCTTCACTCATTTATTCCAATTCCAAGCAAGATCCAAGCACTGAAAATTCTACTCCATACTAGAAAAAGTTTGGGTAATAGAATCACCAATCTTACCATTAACCTTAGAAATGTCCTTCATATCAGAATTAATAAGTATATGAGAAATAAAAGAAGCATCGTTATAGTGCACCATATTAAGCAACTTGGGTAAATTTCAATTGTTATTAACCCATAAATCCTTAACCTTAACATTAATATCTAGAGGGCCCCCATAGAAGTCCCCAAGTGCACCATTCCCAAGCCAATCATCATACCAGAAAGCAACATCCCCTTTACCAACCTCCCAACACAAAAGATCTTCTACTTGGGGAGCAACCTTTAGCCTCTCCTTCCAAATAAAAGAATCAAAAGTAAATGAGGAAATAGAAAGAGGATGATAAGTAGAACAATACTTAGCATGAAGCAAAGAAGCCAAAATAGAATTATTCATACAAAAATACAGCCAAAGCTTCATGAAATTAAATTTACAAAATCAATCAACTTCCTGAAATCCAAACCACGCTTATCCACAGGCTTACAGAGCTTATCCCAACTTTTCCAATGAATATTCCTCTTGTCACAACCATCCCAAAGAAACTTATTAAATAAGATCTCAAGCTTCTTAAGTAAACCAAGAGGCATGTTCATCACTTGAAAAATATAAATAGGAAGAGAGGTAAGGATACTTTTAAGGATAGTAATACGACCACCAAAAGATAAGAATTTATGCTCCCAAGAAAGAAGCCTCGTTCTAATCTTTTTCATCAATTCAGAGAAATGAGAATTCCTCTTAACCTTCTTATCAAGTATGAAACCCAGATATTTAAGAGGTAAACTAGCCTTTTTACAAGTAGCAAAATCTGCAATCCAATTCTTCTTAACAACATAAACATATTTAGGCAATAAATATAATATTTGGAGGTATTAAATAATAACCCAAACGCCTCTTACATATGAGATATTACCTTCCAAATCATATTTATGGTTCTCTTATTAGTATTAGTAAAGAGAATGAGGTCATAAGAAAAACAAAGATGGGATATGCTAATACAACCCTTATGAACATAGTTTAAACTAGGATGATTCTCAAAAAGATTATTAAGACATTTAGAAAAATAACCAAATGCAAGAATAAAAAGATAAGGCAAAAGAGGATCTTTCTGCTTGATACCTTTAGAAGCCATGAAGTGTCCATGGGAATTATCATTAATAATAACTAAATAATTATTATTATTTAAAATCCTATAAAAAATATTGCAAAACTCATCATTAAAGCCAATAGCTTTTAAAACATCAATTAAAAACTCCCACCTCATGGAATCAAAAGCTTTCTTAATATCCATCTTAAAAATAACATTACCACATCTCTTACTCTTATCTAGATCCAAGAGTAACACTTGAACGGTAAGAGCATTATCCCCAATATGCCTCTCCTTAAGAAAAGTAGTTTGATTAAAATAAATAATGTTACTTAAAAAGCAGTTAAGTTTTCTTAACCAAAATCTTAGAAATAGTAATATTAATACTAATAGTTCTGAAAGCGTCCCAAGAATTAGCACCATTTTCTTCATAAATTAAAGCAATGTTAGAGGTTTTAATATACTTAGGTAAATCATTACCTAAAAGAAAATCCCGAATAGTCTCCACAAGATCAATATGGATAATATCCCAACAACTTTTATAAAATTCCACAGTGAAATCATCAGGACCAACAGTTTTACCATCTTCCATGCTATCAATGCAACTTTAATCTCATCTTTAGAAGGAATAAAGGTAAGATTATTATTACCCAAACTAGTAGACCTATGGTAATGATCAACATTAATCTTAACCAAAGGACTACCATCATTAAAAAATAACTTTGAGAAAAAAATTAATCCCCTCATTAACAATATCATTATGGTTAAATAAAGATCTACCATGATTATATTTAATACTATTAATCATGTTAGTCCTTCTTCTACTCTTAATGCAGGCATGAAAAAAAGCAGAGTTCCTATCCCCATCCAAAAAGATATTCCTAGCAACCTTTTGAATATAGAAGGACTCTTCCATATTAATAACATTAGTAAGATCATTTTGACCTTGAATAAACAAGTCAATACTACTAATATTGCGACAATAATCCATCTCCAACTCCTTAAAACTATTTTCAGCTTCAGCCACTATTTTATCATGATTTCCAAAAACGGTCTAATTCCAGTTTCTTGGAAACTTAGCAAGATGCTTTTGAAGCAACCAAAGCTTTATTCTTGGATTATTGAGCACCACATCAAGCTTAAGAACATTTCAATTATCCTTAACACTCATAAGAAAATTATGTTGAAGAATCTACATATTAAGAAAACAAAAGTGATAAGTTTTCTTACCAAAGCCATCCTTCACCTTTAATAAAACAAGAGTATGATCTGAAGGTGAAAAAGCTAGATGATGAACCTCATGAAGATAGTAAGAGTTGCTCCAAGAAGAATTTGAAACAAACCTATAAGTCTTTCAAAAACAAATCCACGATTTCATGTAAAAGGATTACCATGAAAACCCAAATAAAAAAGACAAACATCCAAAAGTACCTCATTAAAATTAGAAATCATATTTAGATTAGGTGGTAAACCACCATTCTTTTCATTAACAAAAGAAATAATTTTAAATTCCTCTCCAACTAACCAAGGATCAATTTATGGAGCAATGAAATTAAGCAAATTCCATAAAGCAATTATATCCTTTTTCGTACATCCAACATAAATAATAGTAAGAAGAGAAGAATTACCATGAAGGTTGATATAAAAATGCAATAATTAATTAATAATAATAATAATATCCATCTTCACAAAATCCTTCCAAAGAAACCAGATTTTGTTATTAAGGTTAGCAAAATAATTAAACTTACCAATTCTTCTAACATACTTATCATTATTACAAGAATTGACAAGAGGTTCAAGAACCCCAAAGAAAGACAAATGATAAATACGTATTAAATTCTTAAGTCTATTAGAGGCATTAGTCTTACCAATACGTCTAATATTCCAAAACAAAGTCTTAAAATTCATCATTATAATCTTTCCTTCTTCTAGGCAACTTAAAGATGGAGGCCAAATCATTCAAATCCCAATTCTTACCCATCAATTGATCATTAAGTGCATTAGGATTTAGATAACCAACTTCACGACTACACCTAATTTTCCTTCTCCTGGAAGGTTTTTAAACCATCCACTCTTCCTCTAGCTCTAATATTGTCAAAGCACTATTATCCTTTGCCACATTAGTAGTAATAAAAACAACATGGTTATCCATACAAGAAATAATAAGAGGGTTATCATTTCTCTCATCCTACTTATTAAGAATAATATCTTGAATATTATCCTGCTAGTTATCAATATTATCATCTATTTCATGAGTAAAAGAATTATGAAACACAATATCAAGAACCATATTATTACTAGTATTTTTACCTGTTTTATGATCTTTAAGATTGATAGACATTGAAATTTATTTATGAACTTTCCTTATCTGAAGATCTTTATCAGTAGTGATATCCACCTCAATCAATTGAGTAGCATCATTATTTATATCAAAGATAACCTCATCAACTTTTTTACCCACAATCATATCATCTAGCAGAACATTTTCCACCACATTATCACTATTAAGATTTACTTCTTGAAATCTCCCACCACCAATAATAGTAACTCTATCTCTAGGCTTGCGCAACTCAAGATGAGCATTGTAGCAAGAATGATATAGGTGACTGAACATTCTACAATGCATACAATAATTAGGAACAAACTCTAATTCCACGGGTTGTCAATACCCATTAGTACTTTTACCAATTCACACCATATCGTGAAATTTAGCTGTAACATCCTGGTTCATGGGATACTTAATGCTTATGCACAGTATAGCAATAGTTCTGATGGTAATTTTCACTTATATTTTCGTATTTTGTAACAAAACCTAAAACTTGATCCTGAATAAAAATAAGAATTTAACTTTTTAATTTATATATATTTATATTGGGATACTACACAAGTATACGTATCATTATCAAGTAATATAGGACTTTTTGATTAAGACCTGAATATCAAACCCATAGGAAAGATTATGCAATATGCACTTTTTAGAAAGTTTTTCTATTTTTAAAAAGATAATTACTTAAAATAAAAATGATTTTTGCAGGAATTTAAAATTTAAATATTTTTGGTATTTTTTTTTATATTTTAACGAAACAGTAAAAACTTAAAAAGATAACTAAAGTTTTTGTAGAAGAAAAGTACTTAATATGAAACAATATTTTTCTTCTTATCATTAATCAGTAATAAGTATAGGAATATTGTTGTGGAAGTATGGAAATTGTGTTATGTCAAATAGGAGCAATAATATTCTTTACCATTACTAGAGATACTATAAAAAATATTGGCTAATTTAAAGTTTGAATAGTTCTGAAAATCGGCTAGGCAAGAAAGATACTAGGTCTCACTCTAGAGTTCCCTCGATTCTCTCCACCTGGGGGCTAACATTCTTGTATCAGAACCTAAAATAATAAACCAAGTTGGGGGCTTTAACCTGTCACTTTAAAGTCCTCTAACTCTAAACCCATCAATGAATATTTCCCTATTTATTTGCACTCAATCATATGAACTACATTCTCATTCATATAACCTCATGTGATTCTTTTGAATTGTTGACTGAGACAATACCAGCTCGGTTCTTACATATTCTCACAACAAATTTTAGCATCTGGATTGGCCAAATCAATAAGTAAATGAAGTTCATAGATTTAAATCATCACAACTTCTTCCAACATTAAAGATCAATACTCTCCCGAACTTCTATCAAAAACTTAATTACTTATCATTTTAAGAAGAAAGATAAATAAAATTACTCAGAATCCATGGAGAAAACAAAACCACACTTTAGTTTAAAAGAAGAAATCATTATCAAAACAACAAGAAGTCTCAATTAAAACGAAAAGTAGTCTAAAACAAAAAGATAAAAACTTATCTCAAGTCCTCCACCAAACTCCTGAAATTTATTTAAATCTCTTATCTCTTACAATCACTCAAAACAAAATAAAAAAAGGATAAAGTAAATAAAAAGTCGTTCCTGAAAATTTCTCCAAACTAACTCCCTAGAGAAGAACTTTCAAAACTTGTCAATATTTTTAGGACTCACACTTTTTCAGACCTTTAAGTCATCTCTTCTTTCTTTTATAGTTTTCCAAGTGTTGCCTTGAGATTTCTTCAAAATGTGTCTTGATTCGATGTATTTGCCCAAGAGACGCATGCTTTCATGATAATTTTCGTCCATAGTGGTTACAACCACCTATTAAGCCAATGGGTGCCTAAAAAACCTCTTTGAATTTCGTGAAAATCAATTTTACTTGTCTAGTAACTGCCACTGGAGCTTAAGCACGGGGTCTCAGCTCTTAGGCGCAACCTTCTCTGTTTAACTAGCGCGCAAGCGCCGGATCTGGCGCTTAGACGCCAAAACTCTTTTGCACAATTTTTCACCTTTTTGCTCCAAATTTGATCCTTTTTCACTCTTTTAAGCATTTTTTTCCATTTTTACTTATATCTACAAGAAAAATACAAAAATACCTTCCATTAAAGTGCAATATCTTAAAAATAGGTATAAAAATATGTCTAAAAATACTATATATTTTAGGTGTATCAAAATCCCCCAAACTTAAAATGTTACTTGTGCTCAAGTGACACTTCAATCTTTAAAAACCAAATATGTATGATATGTATATGAGTTTCTTTAAAAGTTACTAAAATTTAGATTTAGAAATTTAGTAGTCCAACTTAGAAAAAATAATTAGTAAATAAGACCAACTTAAAGTTTGAAAATTTTTAATGTTAAAAACTATGAAAACATGAGTTCCTATCTAATTCAGAAATTTTGTAAGTTCTCTAAATTTAGATTTTAGTTCTTTTATTTTCTCTACTTAAAAATTTTTATTAAAAATAATTTTACTTATTATATTATATTTATAAGCTTAAGATTTTATCAAGTCTTATACTTTAAAAAGATCAAATGTAGAACCAATTTTTGATTAGGTACTAATCCTCAAGCTTCTCCCCCTTACTTTTTTTTCTGTTTCTTTTCTTTTTGTTTTGTTTTCTTTTCTTTTCTTTTTCCTTTTCTTTTTCTTCCTCTCTTCCTTTTTTTTCTTTTCTTTTTTTTTTCTTTTTCAAGCAAGGATTACTATATCTGGATAGGCCTTTAATGATTTTGGATTCCACTTCTCCTTTCTNTCGTATTTACATGGACCATTTTATTTACCGCTGCATATTATTTTGATGCCGTGCTTGCAAGTATAATTGGATTGAAAATTAAAATATGATTTTTTTAGAGAAATCTAAACTTAAGAGTTTGTTTAAGAAAATTATTGATGATACTTTCTGGCTGTGGTTTCAGCTAATCAGGTTGCACATGTGAGCTGTGGAAACTGTCGCATGTTGTTGATGTATCAGTATGGTGCAAGATCTGTAAAATGTGCAGTCTGCAATTTTGTGACTTCAGTTGGGGTTAGTATTCATTTGATAACTCATTCATTTACTTATTTCTGAATATCTCTAAATTTT
>JXCR01063239.1:170734-193010 GCA_002079205.1 Phalaenopsis hybrid cultivar | reverse complement strand
ATGAAATTAAGTTAAGTTATAAACTAACTAAATCACAGTACTAAACACAAAACAACAGTTACTACCCTAAAATTTTAAAAATGAAATATTATCTAACACAACAATCACAACAACAATAAAACATAAAAATTCAAAACACAACATAAAATATAGTCCAAAACAATACACAGATGCAAATGTAGCAAGCTCAGACCACATAGTTCATATCATATTACAATCACAAAATGAATCTCTCAGCTCTACTCTTCATCCTCAGAATCACCGCTGTACCATTTTTCTGCAGGCTCATAGTCAGGATATCGAGGATTTGGAGGAAATTGCACTCATGGGTCACCTCTAATTAGGCTCTCCAAAGATGCATGGAATTTCTCTTACTAATCGCTCTTCCTTCTATTATAACTATTAGTATGATATGCAAAACGCTCTAAATTTTGTACCTTATCAGCTGTAAAATTGATATTATTCATCATCTTCTGCAAAAACTCATTTTGAGTCTTAGTAGAATCACCTCTAGATGTAGAAGCACGCGAGGCAGATGGTCTTGATGAAGATGCAGTAGAGGTAGAAGCAGTAGACGTCTCTAATCCATAGCTCCTAGAAAATCCTCCTCTTTAGCCAAAAATTGAATGCTTCGAATAAGTCTTCACATTCACTTTTGTGATGGGCTTTAGAGGTAAAAAAACTTTCTGCCAACTATCATACTTTACTCCAGTCTGCTCGCATAAAGAAAATATCAAGGAAGCAAATCCCATACCTGTAGTAGTAGCTGCAGCAGCTGAACTGATGATAGTGTTATAGAACAATGCCCCTATATTGATGGGTTTTCCCTCCTGAATACAATAATTCAACGTCACTCTGTCTCTGGTTACTTCACTGAGATGATTGGTCGGAAGCAGACGAGCAGAAATGAAATAGTTTCAGGCCTTTGAAGGTGCACATAACTTTGAAGTTAGCAAATTTACTCTCCTCCCATTGGCAATCTTCCAAAGTCCTCTCCTAATAGTCAGGTATAAAATAATCTCGTCTAACTTCACTTTCGTAGGACTATAATTCGCATAAAAACACAAAGTCTCCTGTGATAAATGGTAAAATAAGTTGAATACCTTTTGAGTAAAAGGTACCAACTTCCCTCTAACCATAACTCGATCGTCCTCATCCTCTAGGAGATTTGCATAAAACTCCCTTACAACAAAAATTACAGGGACAACAGAGAAACAACAGAACTATTCTCATTATTGGCGTACTATCAGGTCTTCTACTTCTCCACCTGGACTCTTTAAACATCGTNTCTCTTCCACGCCCACCTTTTTGCCCCGTCGGCGTCACATTTATGCCGGAGAAAATCAGCGAGGAGAACGTTGGATTTTGGGCTCTCCTCCGAGCTTCTTTCGCTCCCGGTGTACACCGCCGACGAGCTAGCCTCTACACGCCATTGTCCTACCTTCTCGGCGACCGGATACTTCGACAGAGCATTTTGACGTCGCCGGACAGCGAGCGTTCTCGCTGCTCGAGGAGGTGCAAGGGTCTTCCACCTCGAGGGAAAGGCTTCCGTCGGCACTTCTTCCCTCCGGCATCGTCGTGGGTTCTCCTCTTTCTCCAGCGTCGAGCGACCCTTCTCGCAAAGGTACATTTTGGTTATATTTGCATATGCCAAAATTAATTATTTTTGGGTGTCTTGCATACCTCTTGCTCTCACAACCTCCTATGCCTTTTTGTTGTCATGTGCACGTTTTACGAGGCGTATTGGAGCATGGATCAGACGTCGACGAGCGCAGAGCAAGCAAAGAAATGTGTCTGCAACTGTCACGGTTGTGAGATTCCCTACCTTCTAGCCAGCCTTAGGAATAGTGGAGTCTAGGCGTGTGGGTTCGATCGCCCACACGGGGTCGGCGCAACGAGGAGCCTGCGTGATGGATCGTTGGTTTTCCTAAAGCTAGCCTTTAGGTTAGGACTTCCTATGCGTGGCCAAATACCCCCCGTAGGGCCGAGTGTCTCCCCTCTTGTTGCGAGCCTTAGCACAAGTCCTGATGGGTCGGAGTCCCTCACTCCCCTTGCTTTGGATTCCCCAACTTTACTTGGAGAAGTTGGGAGGTCGAACTTGTCAAAGCGAGAAAAGCTTTGTAGTCGGCTCGCTTTGCAAAGTTTGGAGGAGTTTGCAAAAATAGGAAAAGCTTTGTAGCTATCCTATTTCGCGACGTCGTGGAGAATTTCCCCCTCGGAGATCCGGGGAGAAGATTCCCCACATTTCCTCACCGAAGCAAGAGGCGGCAGTGTCGGACATCCAAAGGGTCCAAACCTTAAGTCTCCCAGGTGAGGTCGTTAGCACGAGCCTAGTTTGCTATCTGCATGTTGGTTTGCTATATGTTGCATTTTTTTCTTGATGCATGTTGCATTTCACTTTGCTCCGACTTGCCACCCTGGGCCAGCGAGCATTTCACTTCGCTCTGACTGGCCACCCCATCATACTTAACTATGACCGGCCGCCCCGACCCGACGAGCATTTCACTTAGCTCCAACTAGCCGCCCCGGCCCGGTGAGCCTCTCACTTTGCTTCGACCAGCCGCCCCGGTCCGGCGAGCATTTCACTTTGCTCCGATAGGCCGCTCCGGCTTGAAGAGCGTATCACCTTTGTTCGACCGACCACCACGGCCCGGTCGACCGATTACCTGCATTTTTGTCTGCTTTTGCATTATATCACATGCTTGCCTGCTTGCATGTCGCATTATATGTGTTTGCATTTGCACTTGGGTGATTCTCCCTAGTGAGAATCACCATTGTCTCCGGGTCACTGCCACCTCGTTACACATCTTTCGGGCCTTTGTCGCCATGGCATGCTTATCACTTTTGGTCACTGCTACTACGGTACACATTTCTTCGGGCCACTGCCGCTACGTAACGCATCTTTCGGCCCTTTGTCGCCACGACACGCCCATCTCTTTTGGTCACCGCCTTCACAACACACCTTCGAGCCACTGGCTCCATGGCATGCCCATCCCTTTCATCACTGCCGCTACGACACACATATTTGTTCGGGCCACTGCCTCCACGGCATGCCCACCTTTTTCTGAGTCACTGCCTCACGGTACACTCATCACTTCTGTCACATGACTGATTGCATTTGCATTTGCATGTTTGCATGGATAGCGAACCAGGCTCGTTAGGAGAGTGACCTCGTGTTGGTCATGATGCCTTAACGAGCATTGTTTGTTGGGTTGATCCCGGTGAGCAATGCGAGTTAAGTCATCGGGATTGACACGAGTATGAATGTGCTAAAGATCTAATAGATCTAACTCGTGTCACAACTCTTCGTGACACCCTTTAGATCCTTCGGATCTTTAGGATGGGGCCGGTATGACGACTCTGTCAAAGTCATACTATACTCAGACCTACCCCACACTTAGATACTAGGTTGACGCACTTTTCGTTAGATGGTGTGCTAGGCTAGGATTTAAGGTGTTAGGTGGTCTTTTTGATGCTTGACTATTGTTCTCTGCTGGATTGGTTGCCCTAGTCAGGTATCTTTCTTCTGCATTGTGCTTGTGAGGTGACTGCATGCTGCATATGTATGGTAGTATGTTAGGGCGTTCTTCTGCAGGGAGCCATGCCTATTTATTTGCACACACACAGACACCACTATAGGGGGAGCAAATAATGATTTCTGACCCTTTTGCTTGCAGGTGCTATTAGCTCCCTCATTTTTAAGGCATGGCTCATGATACGTTATTTGCATGTGAGCTTTCCAGCTGACGATTGTTTCCATGCAGGGATTGAGTCTTTATTTTTCCATGTACTTTTTAGAGTCTAGGAGAGTCCTGTAGCAGAAATAAGATACGGGCACGGGTTCCGAAACGTTTAGTGCAGGAACCACGTGGAGGGGACCAGGAGCAGATGCTCATGCCCGGTATCTTAATTCTGCATTTTACATTGATGTATAGAATTAGGACCGGGCGTGTATATGTGGAGTCCTGCCGCCCTTTTTCTTTTCTGGGATATGTTGCCGACCCAGCGGCACCGGCCTGTTAATTATTTTGATTCGACTTGCTTTTTTTGCTTTTTGCATCATATTGCATGTTTTTACTTGCATGTATCCTTGTTTCTTTCTGTGATCTGGGATTTCACGATATAATCTAGGCTCATTAAGGACCCTAATTATAATTTTATACAAAATCTAAATAAAATATTCAAGATAATTAAAATTTAGGATTAAAATATTCAGGATTTAAAAACTTTCGCATTTACTTTCAGCATATTATTAATAGGGCCTCCACAATACTTAAGGACCGCTCTAGATAACTGCATCATATTTGCATGTTCCTAGGAGGAGTCCCCGTGCTTCTTCAACCTGACTGGCCCAACATACTTCTTTATAGGTGGTTGTCTAGTGCGCCTAGGATGTTAGAAGGCTCCCCAGCCCAGACAGGTTGTAAGCCCTTTTGTTTGGAGCGTTTCCAGCTTTGTAGCTGAACCTCCATTTTCTTTTCCTTCCTGAGGCATCCTTGCCATTTTGGCAGGTATAAGTCCCACCTCTTGAGCTCTATCTTTTAGTCATAGAATAGAGTTTCTTTCCTTTGACCTTAGGGCTACCGAGGTCCCCGTGGACGACGCAATTCACGGATTGCTGACTGGGGATCTCAGGACGTGTTGGGTTGACTACCTTTACGACCAGGTAGACTTAGGGTCCTAGTAGCTGTGGATGACGGGTACGTGGTACCCAGACCCAGTTACCTCTACCTTTTAGGATCAATCTACCATCCTTTTTGTTGAGCCCCTTTGAGCCCTGTCGCTCCTCGACTTCGTTTGCCCGATGCCGATGGCTGCCGCCCATTTGGGATACGACGATTTGTCCTCTGCCCTTATGGCCCGGACGTGCTTTGATGTGTTTGGATATCCCCGTCAAGATGATTTAGGTTATTCCGTGGGCCCCGTGTGTCGATGAGCCGCTACCCATTTGGGATGTGAGACTCACTCTCTGCCTGATGGCTTAGCGCGAGCTTTGAAGCATCGGGACTGTTCCCACACGGAATAACCTTTCTTTGAGTACCTATTGCCCCAGGTTCACGATAATCCAAGCGAAACTCCTTTTATCGAGAGTATTCTTGGGTCCCCCCAAGATGTAATTAACCAAGTGGGATACGTCCACTTGAGAGTGCTCTTGACCCAAGAACAGGCACCTACACCTGAATCTCTGTTACGGGTAGTCTACGTAGGTATTCTTTCGCGAATATCGGTTTAAGGTGCTTTTGCCCGATCTTGTTTGGGCAGACACTCTTAACATATCCTTGCGAGGTTTACCGCACGTGGGCTCTCTACATTTTGTGTTTTCTCTTGTTTGTCGCTTTGTCGTATGTCCCTTCTTATTCATTTTCTCTCCTCTTTGAATCACTAATTTGATTTGGGAGGGAGATTTATTCGAATCGGGGAATTATACGACGATCGACAAGTTGGCGACTCCTTTTAAAATAAAAGAGAGAAAAACAAATGAAAACATCCAGATGGGAGTGTGGTCCATAAAGCGCGGGCTGAGTTAGCGGCTACATGGTGTCGTCGCATGATTGTGTTGTGTCGCACATGATTTCGAAGCAGTCGCATGATTGCATGGTGCCGCATGTTTAAGTAGAAAAATAGGGAATTAAAAAATTCATAAAATGCTTCCTTCGTTCAAAAATTTATATCATGGTGCAAAAAAATCATAAAAATAAAATCAAAATATCTTAGTGCGCAGTGATGATTATTTGATGAATATTTTATTTTTAATTAATTAAATACTAATTTGAGTTTTTTAACTCTCCATGCATGTAGACATTTCACCATGTCTTGATATTTTGGCATGTTGTTGCCTCTGTCGTGGTGGATATTCTCTGAATTTTTCAAAGTGAGCGAAGACCTCTAGACAAAGATCAATATTTTTCAAGTTTATGTCTATTAATTACATAAATTAATCATAATAATTAGCATATTACTTTAAAAAATCTAAAAAAAAAACGAAAGCTTTATTGTGACAAGAGAACCCTTTGAAAAATTTTTCATAGGCCAAGTCATTAAGACCACACTTTAATCTCACAAAATCCTAAAACACAAAGAAAATTAATTTATGAAAAATAAGCATCTAAATGACTTGATTTTGATTCTACATTGTGATTTAAAGTTCATAGAACTCCCCATAAAATTTTTAAAATATTTGGTACTCATTTGATAACTTAACTTGATTTTTTTTAGTTAAATGTCATTTTAACATTAAAACTATTTTTAATAAATAAAATTTAACTCAAAAAATCAAAAGAATTGGTTTTGGGAGTTCTCTGTGACTAGATGAATTTTCTAAAAATAAAATTGTAAACAAAATAAAAAATTCATTTTTAAGTCTATTTTAAATGATTAAGTAATAAAAATTTAATAAAAATCACAAATATAATAAAATTCATGAAAATATTCTAAATTATTTTCTAAGTACTTAAAAATAATTAGAATATTTTTCCTAATTTTTTAAGTGAAGATATTGAATTTTAAAGCTTAAAATAATTTTTTAAAAGCTAAAAAATGAATTTTCCTTAATCTTTCACTTAAAAAAATTCTAATAATTCAAACAAAAATCAGAAAAATGTAAAATTTATTTGTCTGGGTTTCTTGACCTCAGAGAGATTTAAGAAAAATATAAAACTTAATTTACCACAATTAAAATATTTTATAATTAATTAACACTCTAGAACTTAAAATAATTTTATTAATTAAACAAAAACTAAAAAATATATGAAATTTGACCTAAGTGTTTCTCTAGTCTAAATCTACCTCCAGCAAAAATTTCAAAGTGATTAGACTTTGCCTTGGTCAAGTTATGGGATTTTCTTTGAAAAATCCCATTCTTGCATATAAATAAATATATAAATTAAATTAAAATTTTAAAAATTGCCTTTTCTTCTCAAATGTCTTTATTGACCCATGAGTATGGTGGGATGAAAATTCTAAAGTCATTTGAACTAAATTTGATGAATTATGAAGTGACAGATCCTTAGGGGCAAAAGTCTAATTTTAGAAATTTAGCCTTAATTAACATTTAGGCTTAATTTAAGAAAGGGAAACGAACAACCTCTTATCTTTATTAATATATTTGGATGATTGAAACATAAGGGATTAATCGGTAGAAATCGATCTAACTTTTTCTAAATAAAGGTTAAATTTGAAATTTCCCAGATTGTTAGAATTTAGGATTCTACCAAATTGAATGATCCTAGACATAAAGGTATAGTTTTAGGTGTTAATAACTCACTAATTTAATACATCTATCTAGTGTTCAAGTGAGATTCAAATGTTTTGATGATAAATCAACATCACTTAAAATTCAATTTCTTTTAAAAATGAGTAAGACATCTACCAGGATCTTAAGGGCTTAGAAGTGACATAAGCTAAATCAACTTTGATTAAATGAGGATTAGAAAAATAAATGTAACTAGAAATTGAACACTACAATCCCAAATTAAAGGTAAAATTGGCTAAGTGTCTCAAAAACACTAACTTGCCTCTTTAAGGGTCTTCACCTACATAATTCTGAAATTAAAGGATAAAGTGTAATCACCCTACCCTTAGAGATAATTGAAACATCACTACTCATTGAAAACTAGAAATATTTACTGGATGGATTATTAATCAACATAATAAGTTTAAATGAGCTCGAGACTTTTCACTGGGCGGTGAGGGGAAAGCATAGACCTGCCTTTCTCTCCTGACTTAGCTACAGGTTTCTATACCTGTTGGGATTCCAAATTCCCCTCTACGAGGACTAGGTCCTCTTCCTTGAGAGAAGTTCTTTATTCAGATCCTTCTGATGTCCGAATAAACTTCTTGATTCTTCGTATCCTATAGGCTCTCGTAGTAGGAGACTGGGGTCCACCTGTAGGTCCATAACGAGGCCGAAATATTATGCAAGATGAAATATTAGATAATATCCTCTTGTCAAAATTAAAACCAAATTATAGCATAGCTTGGGAAGACAACGAGGTTCTCTTCAGGATCCATGTCATGTCCTAGTTTTTCTTATTTGGATTCCTTAAAAAAAGATTCAAATTTGATAGTCTCCCATTTGAAGCTGCATTGCCTGACCTTAAGAATCCTAAACCTTTTGAGTTCCTAAAGACAATACTTTTTGATATAAATCAAGAGTTTTCTTAGGTGACCATGATTATTTATGATCTAATTAACTATAAGGGCTTGCCTTTATAGGGAGCTATAAGATCCAATGTAATATAAACCCTTTAAAATATTCCATATTGTATAGAGAAACTTGCCAGTTTACATAAAAATGGTTCTCACACTAAATGGATGTAAACAATTCTTCAATTTATTTAATCAAGCCACATTAGCAAGTGATGTGTCTAGTCCTCGGGGTAGATGCATTGTTTGTGATGGTGTGCTATTTATTTAAACTATTATTTATATGTGATTGGTTCGGTCTCATATGTTCAAAAATAAAACATTACTTTTCAAAATTAAAATATTATATTTCTAAATAAAATAAATTTAGAATTATAATAAATTAAATTAAAACCATGTCTTACATCTTGAATATTAAATAATTATAAATTTTTATTGGCCAACACTCCATGTGTAAAAAAAATTAATTCAACAAGAATACATGTTGAACCAAATGCCAAAGGAAAAGCTACAACTCTTTTAGAAGTTATAGAATGTTAATGGTTGAACTCTCAATTTGAAAGAGGGTCTTTGATTTGGTACGATAGGATAAGTCGATGAAACAAAATTTTGCATGGTTGTTACTAGCAAATTAGAAAAGGATTTCCTTGATGTGGAAAAGGACTTTAAGGATTCTCCCATAGATGACGCTCATCCAAAATTTAAGCAAAAAATTACGTTCGCAGTCAACAAACTGAAGGAAGTTATTCTCGGGACTCAAGAGCAGCTCCGACCCACCTCATAAGTTCTATAAGAGTTCATGGATTGCTTCACTTGGAACTACAATGAAGTGCTAGGACTATCCTCAGAAGTTGCAATTCACTTGCTTGGAGCGGTCAAAAGTATAAATCTGGTGACATAAGCTCCCAGATGAATGCACCTCAAACTAGAACAACAAGTTATTGTAGAGGTGAAAAAATTAATAGATGTTAATTGTTTGCAAGAAGAGGAATACCACACATGGTTAGCAAATATTATTCAAGTTAAGAAGAAGAATGGACAAGCTCTGGTATGTGTCGACTTTAGGGGTTTAAACAAAGCATGTCTAAAGGATGAGTTTCCACTGCTGATACCAGAGTTAATGGTGAACATCACATCGACACAGGAGATATTCCCTTTCATGGATGGATTGTTAGGATACAATTCAATCAAGATGGCTACAGAAAACTAAGCTCTTACAACCCTTAGGACGGTGATCCAAGTCTTTTTCTACATAGTGATGCCATGTAAATTTAAGAACATTGGAGCAACTTACTAGCAAGCTATGACATAAATCTTTGATGACCTCATCCACAAGCAAGTGGAATGCTACGTGGACGACTTAGTCATCAAAAGTAAATTGCGAATCAACCCATTATATGATTTGAGGATCGTGTTTGAACGATTACGACAATATAATCTTAAGATGAATCCCTTAACGTTAGTTTTTAATTTCACCTATGGGAAATTTCTACAATTTGTTGTTCATAAATCACGGAATTGAAATCAGCCCAGATAAAATTCATGTTATCTTGCAAATGCCACCTCCCAAATCATTAAAATAGTTGCGAACCTTTCAAGGAAAATTGGCTTAACTGAGATGCTTTATATCAAATTTGTAACGTATGTGTTAGCTCTTTTCGACACTAATTAAAATGGATGCCAAATTTATTTGAGAAGAGAAATGTCAACGAGCCTTTGAGGATGTTAAGTAGTACTTGAAGACATCTCTTCTTTTGACATCTCCTATCCTAGGAAAACCTTTTATACTTTAGACCATGAACTTAGATGACTCTATCAGAGCCATGTTATCTCAAGTCAATGACAAGGTTAAGGTAAAC
Organism: Phalaenopsis hybrid cultivar; assembly: GCA_002079205.1. NCBI lineage: Eukaryota > Viridiplantae > Streptophyta > Magnoliopsida > Asparagales > Orchidaceae > Phalaenopsis > Phalaenopsis hybrid cultivar. Next base: position 183,006 of record JXCR01063239.1, on the reverse strand, counting down.
ACATTATACTATTTAAGCCGACGTCTAATATTGATGGACGTAAAGTATCCTCCTATTGAGAAGCATTGTGTTGCTTTGATTTTCACTGCCCAAAAGCATAGGCATTACATGCTATATAATAAGTACAACCTTATTTTAAAGGGGTTACAGATAATTATACCAGGTAAAGAAGGGATTGGTCTATTTTTTCACACTAAATTAGATAGTCTTAAGGTTTTCTTACCACCTGACAGAGTCATGCACAAACAACGAGATAGAGTATGATAATTTATCACCGTATTAGAGTTGGTCATATCAATGAGAATAAAAAACATTTCCATTTACATTGATTCACAACTCGTCATTCAACAAGTTGTGAGATAATACATGATTCTAAAGACGAGGTTAGCAGAATATCACTCGTATACTATGAATTTTTTGGAACAGATCCCTAGTATGACATTGTATAGGATTCTACAAGGAGATAACACCCACCCCAATACTTTAGACAAGCTCGCTAAGAGATTGGTGTGTCCACTAGAGGATACCATTGATATTACAGTACAAGAATGTCATGTTTTCTCAAAAATCAAACTCGACAGCCTACACAAGCTTGGAAAAGAAGAAGAATCAATAGTTGTTTTGGCTGATGATGCCAAAGATTGGTAGAGACCGTTAGTTGAATATTTGTGAAAAGGAATACTGCTAGATGAAAAGTCAGAAGTGTATCACATCACAAGGAGAGCTTTTTCAAATGCACTAGTAAGTATTTTCCTTTACCGAACGTCTTTCGATGAAACGTGGTTAAGATGTCTAAAAATAGTAGAAGCTCAAGGTATTGTCAAGGAGGTACAAGCTGAATTGTGTGGAGCTAACCAGTTAGGGCCAAAGATGAAGATTAAAATTAAGAGACACGATTACTATTGTTTAGCGATGTTGATAGATTGAATGGATATAGCTAGAAAAGGTTCCCTATTTCAAGTGCACAGAGTGGTTTTACACTAAGCTCCAAATGTGCTACACCCAACCGTTGCAATGTGTCTATTTGAGTGTTGGGGCAAGGATATAGTGGGTCTAAGAAACCTTCCATTTTTGAAGGTGCATAGATTTATTCTCGCAGCCACATATTACTTCTCCAAGTTGTAGAGTTAGTGTCGTTGCAAGAGTTTAAAACACACCGCATTCTTTAGGTTTTCAATTGTCAGATTGTCTACCATTTCAGTGTCCCGTACAGAGTAATTTTGGATAACTAGTCAGCCTATAAGAGCACCAAGATCAATAGCTTTATCAAACAACATGTAATAAATTGGAGGTACTCTACAATTTATTATCGTAGAGCAAATTACTTAGCTAAAGTCTTAAATAAGACGCTTGTGCAAAATTTGAAGAAAACACTAGAAGAGAATATGATAGGTTGGAATGAGAAGTTGCTAGAAGCTTTATATGCCTACCGAACAAAGTTAAAAACTCTAACTTAGTGTACACTTTATGAGCTTGTGTATGGGTCTGAGGCCGTACTACCGTTGGAGGTTCAACTACTGTCTCTCAGTGTCACCATCACCAACGGGATTACAATAGAGAATAATGCCAAGCTTCAACTTGCAAAGTTGGAGAGTCTCAAAGGAAAATGATTACAAGCATAGCAGAACTTGGAACTATACCAAGCAAATATTACACAAGCCCATGATAAAATAGTCCTGCCAAGAACGTTCAATGTTAGTGAACTTGTACTTGTTCTCAGAAGACCTATCCTTGCTCATCACTAGATAAGTGAAAAGTTTCAACCTACAAGGGAGAGACTATTTTTCTTAGAGAAAGTCTATTCAGAACGATCATACTAGCTAGTTGATTTCCAGAGCGAAAGGCCCATGGTACCGATCAATGGACGATACTTAAAGAAATATTATAAAACTTGATGCTCTTCGATATGAATTTCAAAAGTGATACTTATTCTGTTGATGACTATTTGGCCAGCATCTGTGACTGGGTCTTGGTCTAAAATTCTATAACAAAATTAAATTTAATAAAATAAAAAATCCAAATTTGTATCTTTAAATCATTCATTTAAATTTTGAATTTCTCCAAATTAAATTAAATAATATGATTTCACATGTATAATCCTAAAATCAACTTAAGAATGATTTGTTGTATTTTTTGTTCATTTTGAACTTCAGAGCATTGATGTTTTCATGTCTTTTGCAGGAAAATGTAGGGTTAGAAGTTGTTTTTCTCAATTAGGGATGGCTTAAATCTCGCACTGGTCAAAGAAAAGGTAGCCTAAGATGGAATCATAAATTTTAACTTGGATTTTGGTCAGGTCAATATGGACTATGAAGGCCCCCTGATGAATATTGTTAGCCGACAAGAGATGGAAGGGCTACAATCATTGCTCAGAATCAATACCGGAAGTCTAGTCATTGAAATAGAAGAAAGTAGAAAGGGTACAATATTCTATGGCAAGAACTAGCCACTTAAAGTTGACGATTACTATGCCTACAGGAGATCTAGTCGGTGCTTCTGCAAAGGGAGTTCCTGAAGCGCCACTAAGGAAGACAAAATGAAAAAAAGACAACCGTCATAAGCACATAGAATTGGAGCAACTAGAGAAAAGATGTGCCTAAGAAGCAGCTATGCACTCATTTTGATTAATGAGGAAGAAGCATGTGATCTAAACTTGAAGTAGACTTCCACCAGTCCGCCAATCACTGAGGATGAGCCAGATTTTATCATGGAATCTACACTGTTGGAAATCCCCGATGAGTTTTGTATAGGATGTTTGATGTGCAATGCCAAGAAACCTAGAGACAGATGATCAATAGGATCGCTTACTGAGTGCCGAGATTTTAAAGCTCTCCATCTAAAGCACTACGGGAACTTTGAAGAATACATGGCCATCAGCATGAGAATCATGAGTGCAGAGAACTTAGATGTTGAGGCATATGTACTGCAGTTTACAGAGCCACCACGGTCATGGATTCCTTCAGAGGTTGAGATAGAGGAGTAGCCCCACGTTTTCAAAGGATTCCCACATCAGAGCTAGAAAGAATGAGCAATGTTTAGAAGCAAAAATTTAAGTATTATGAAGAGATCTAGGGAAAATTTGTCAATATCCTGGAGGGACTTGAACTACACATTGGAGTGTTCTCTGAAAGCATTGAAAGAAAGATTCTTGACTGTATTTTTTATTTGAGGCACCGAGGTCGAGCCAGTTTTTGAAGAGAAAGTCGTATTTCGAGTTGCAGAAATGTATGTGTGGAAAGGATAAACATCATTGTTGATGTTGTTATAACTTTTTTAAGGACAGGGGCATTTTGAGATATGAAGAGGTTGATCCTATGCCATCCACAACAAAAGGGATTATTAAAAGGATGGTGAGGTGGAGTATACTACTTGCAGATTGTATTTCAAATAGCTGCACCATCAATATTTATAAAGAAGGAGACTGTATACCTCCCCACATAAATCAACATGACTTCATCAGACCATTCTATATAATTTCATTTATGAGAAAAAGCAACATCCTATTTTGGAAGCAGATGGACATCGTTGGTCCTAGAGAGTTTCAAGGAACAGTCGAGATAATACTACGAGTCAGATCAATATTAATTTTAAAAGGACATGGAATAGACTTGGCCAAGCATTGCATCCCTAGAGTGCCATGCCATAGTGTCTCAATCACATTTCAAAAAATGGATGACAGCAAGATACCTTATAGATTGTAGCCAGATCCAGAGTTGGAGGAGCTACACCCTTATGAGCTATGAGATAGTTGTACCTCTAAGTATACGTGAAAGGACTCATGTTCTGAAGCTTGGCTTAGGAGGTTAGCTTGATCACAAGCTTGCCTCAAAGGATAGATAAATAGTTATTACTGTGTTAGAGTAGAAAAGATATGATATCTGATACTACAGTTTCTACATGTATGTACTCAGCGTGTCATTTTGGATAGTTTCAGCATGTGATCAGTTGTACTACATATTTGGAGGATAATTACCAATGTCTTTGAATTTTAACATAATTTTTGAGTTGTCTTTCTATGTGATTAATGAGAAGTTGCATGACCACTTGATGTTCCTAAATTATAATAAACAAGTTGCGATACAAAGAAAGTTTAATGATATAAGTAAAATCCAAAACTTAAAACAACTAATTAAAGAAAATTAGATTTAAAAATACCCCAATAGAAAAGTATGTAACAAAATTATAAAAAATGATAAGAAAATTCTCTCGAGATTTCACACGCTGTGAAATTCACACACTCCGCACTTCACCTTTTTCTCACAACCCGCGTTCCCTGCACAAGTTCCAACAACTCACACTTTACATAAATTTCCCAAGTCTTCATATCCTTTTCAAAAAGTTTCACACTCTACACATGGTTCCGTAAATTTGTGGTATTTTTTGTGCTTCCTAAAATCCTCCAAGAGCTCTGCAATAACCACATCCTCCTCTGCACTCAGGATTATAAACCTATGTCGACCTCTATCCTACTCCAGTCTTCAAACTCAAAATTAAAGTCGTTTGTTCTAGTCTTTTGGGATTGTAGGCCTTTGTCCAACGATCATCTCAGCACTTGATATTACAGACCGTCGATCTACTCTCTTGAAATTTTAGGCATTCTACCAACTTCTAACTTAGCACTCTGGATTGTAGACCTTCGTTCTACTCCCATAAGTGTGCAGGTCTCCATCCTATTTCCATTTCAGCACTAAGTATTGTAGACCTCCATTCTACTCCCTTATAGATTGTAGACCTCGGTCCTGCTCTCACCTTGACACTTGGGATTTTAGACCTCTGTTCCCTTGAGATTGTAGGCTTCCGGTGCTGATTTTGTAGTGCATTGTAAATATCATTCAATACTAAAGTACACACACGACAGCACAAGTAGTATATATGCAGTTTGATCACAAGAAAAATAATTTCAGTATAAATAGTTTTATATTTTATAATCTTTAAGCTACTAACCTGTAATAATAACTCAATTATATGTATCATTCAAGTAATAGAGGGCTCTAGTGAAGTCCTGAACATATTTTCAAAGGAAGTTGGAAATTCTTATGGTTGTAATGTAAAATACAATATTCACACTATAAAAACTTAAGTATGAAAAACAAATTTAAAGTAAATTTAATCTATGCTAAACAAAATGCAATTAAAAGAACTAAGTTAACTAGACTATTTTCTAAACATTAAAAGTAAAATTACTAAGGTTAAAAAAAATTTCTATTGAAGAGTTCAAATTTATAAAAGCATCCTCCCTATTTACAATGAGTTTATGGATTATGAAGTAATTAATATCATTTAGAATTTATATTAAAATTGTATTTTCCTAAATAAGAGCAAATATATTTTTTGAAATCTAAGAGCGCATAAAGAAAACTGATTAATGGATAGTTTGGTCCCTAAATTGATGATTAGGTTGGTAGGTTACTGGCTCCCACTCTAGAGCTCCCACTACTCCCTCCCATGAGAGCTAACAATCTCGCTTTAGTTTCCAAGCAACTGAAATAAATTGGGGATTTTAGCTGTCACCCAAAAATCTCCAATTTTACACCCATCAAAATATATTTTACAGTCAAACCCATCGACTACATTCTCGACTATGAAATGGAATGTAGCACTTAACTTATTATAGAAAGTGTAGTCCTTTTGGATCTTATTTTTCACAGTAAATTTTTAACATTTCAATTGTCAGATTGAAAAGTAAATAAGGATCATAGTATGAATCATCACAAATCATTGACATTTAAAGCTTTATATAACAAATTTAATTCTTAACAAAACCATACGTCAATATAGGGAGAAGGATAAACAAGTTTACTCATAATTTACGAGAAGGATATGACAAAACATGGATTTTATATACGAAAATAAGTTTACAACACAAAGAATTCTAAATTCCATCCTTTTTCCCGAAAGAGATACCTCTTCACATCAACAGACAAGCCCCTTCATCCAAGAGACATATTTTTTCATTTAAGAGCCTTTCCAAAGTGTCTAGATTCATTGAGTCACTCCATGGTGCATTTGAATTGATTAGATCCTTAAAGAACCATTCAAAAATAGTCAATAACTACCTTATACCGTCTTAATTAGTCTCTGACGCCTCTAGCACCATTTTATTGGAGTTTTGTGTTGTGCTCTAGATTCTGGCACCTTCGATACCAATTCTGGTGCCTTTGGTCTCATCTCTGAAAAATGGAACTTCTAGAGCTAGTTCTGCCGTCTCTGGTTTCAGGATGCTGAAAATCTTCATTTTGACTAAAAAAGTCCTCTTTTTTTGTTCTTTTTGATCCAAATGCAACAAAACATGAAAATACGCTTTTTTAAAGCCTAATATCCCCAAATTTAAGCATAAATCATATATAGAAAATTGCATATTTTTTGTGTATCAAAATCTCCCAAACTTAAATGTTACTTGTCCGCAAGTGACTCTTTTACTACAGAAAAATTATGACTTATGGTAGAGATTAACCTTTAAACTTAAATAATTTGGTTTAATAAATACAATAGTATAATCTAATAAAAACTTTTAATAACTTAGGTTAAAACTAAAAGAATAAGAAAAACTAGTAAGCAAGTGTAAGATTTATGAATCTCTATTCATTTCCAAAAGAATTGTAATTTTTCATATGAAAGATAATTAAAATGTCAATATAAAATATAATTTCAATGGAAATTTATTAGTAAGGATGCTAATATTCAAATAAAAGCTTAGAATATATAATAAAGCTATTTTCCTCAAAAATATTCAAGTGAAACAAATATTTGATTAAGCGTCTCCTCAAGCTTCTCCTCACATATTTTTATTTTCTTTCCTTTTTATTTTCTTTTTATTTTCTGTTTTTTTCTTTTGTTTTTATGTGAGGATTACTATATTTGGATAGCTTTTAAAAATTTTAAACTCCACTATCTCGTTCTTGAAGTTAAAACTTCTTACCTTTCTTCACTTTATAAATTCAGATTAGGTTTGAAGATTTTTCATAACGTCTTATTCATTTCTTCTTATATGAAACTCTAAATTCCTAATAATTTTAAAATACAAATTCATTTACTATAAATAGAAAAAGTATAGTCATATCCTTTCATACTAAATATCTTAACTCTAGAATTGATCTTCATTATTGAAGATTATTTCATAAATTTACTACAATATTTAAAAATATTAATATAGTTATTTAAAGTTAAACTCTAATACCTAAAGTCAAGTTAAATTAATTTTTAAAAATATAGTTAATTAAGAACTAATAAAATTTGGTTTACTTCTTCTAAATAATTTTTTCTTTCCCCCAAATTTAGATTTTTTTTTAATAGTAAGTAAAGCATGTAGACAAAAATTTGTTGGTGAAAGAAAATAGTAATTGCTTAAAAATAAACTAACAAGTTGAGGATTTTGAATATAAAAATTGGCTCTGACACATTGTAGGTACTAATTTAAAAACTACAGGCTTTATAGAATCAAATAAGACAGAATAAATCACAGATTTGCTAAGAAAAGGTAAATTAAAAACATGAGCAATAAATTAAAGAAACAAACATTGCTGAAATAAAATCTATAGTTTACATTTATATAGAAATTGTTTTTTAATAATACAACAAACCAAACACATAAATTGTTCAAATGATACCAATAACTACAAAACAAAACAAACAACAATTAATGAAAATAACTAGTACCCAAAAAAATTATCATTCATTATCACCCCTTAGATATCTACAGTATGATTACCCCTTCTTGCTCTTCTTCTTCATCTTTTTCTTCTTCCTCTTACTCAAAGTTATCTTGCTCATAAAATGTAAAATTAGGGCATGTAGGAAATTCTATAGTAAGATCACCCCTTAGATATCTACCCATAGCCTTTTCATATGGAATATCTTGTTGTAGTCTTCTCAGATGATAGTCATCATCGTGAGCATTTTCTGATTCTAAACCGCCTATTCTGTTAGTCATTCTTACAATATTTGATTGTTTAATCATTAACTGCTCCATAACATTTTTAAGTGAAATAGTTCTGGAAGTAGATGGCTCTATAGCTGATGTAGTGTGTCTATCACTTCTTGTACTTCTAGATCCAACAAATGATTCAAATTTAAGAACTGTGGGTTTTCTAATGGGCTTAAGTAGTTGAAAAATTTCTTCATTATTATAAAATTCTACTCCTGATTGTTCACATAAAGTAAAATCAAAGCAGGATAACTTAAACCACTAGTGGTTCCACTTCTCACAAAACTTTGAGCATTATGAACAATAAATGGACCAATATCAATGGGCTTCATTTCATGGATGCAAAAAATTTGTACTACTCTCTCCTTGGTAACTTCACTAAGGTGATGAGATGGAAGTAAATTTGTAGAAATAAAGTAATGCCATGCTTTAGATTGCACATTTAACATGGAAATAGTGATATTGACTTCGGGAATATTCTTAATCTTTCATTCCCCTTTTCCATCAGTGAGATAAGTAATTACTTCATCAAGTGATGAATCATAAATCATAAATACAGATTACTCAGTAAAATTCATTCCTTAGCCTACAAAGTGCATTGATTCTTTCTCAAGTAAATTCAACATTTTTACCTCTAACATAAACTTGCTTGTGAGAATTGACCCGATGATTAGAATAAAATTCTCGCAATATAGGAAAGATTGCTACTGCGGTGAAGTAGCAAAAGGTCTCTCAGGTCTGAGTAATTGTCAACCTTTCAATATCTCTTTTCGAGTTTGAGAATACATGGTCCTGAATCAATTTCCTTGTACCCATCATAGTATGGTAATTATTCCAAGCCTTCAAATTAATGAATCATCTGGCCTTAAAATTTCCCGAAGACTTTCCTCTTTTCACTTTTTGAGGCATAGCAATTTCAAAATAAATTTACATCATCATAAATCAAACTCCAAGAATAGTAATACTTGGTAAAAAAACTTTTCACCGTGGGTTCTCTTTAAACTTCTTAAAAAAAAACCTAAATTTTTTGGATTTCCATAATGTATGAAAAACCCATGGTGAAAATAAAAAATTTATGTGTTAAAGTGAAGCTCTTACAAAGGGAAGATAAAATCTAATACTTTTTAGCCTTCAAACCTCCTCACATCCAAGAAAATGGCAAGCCCTAGGTTTCTACCTTACTCTAGAGGTATGAAAAGACCCAAAAAGTTAAAATGGGGTTTAACTATTGATTTTTTTTGGTTTTAAGTAAGTATGGCCATTTTCGTAAAACTGGCACTTCAGGCGCAAAATCTAGCTCATCTGGCGCCAACACCAAAAATTTTCAGCTATCAATTTTTTTTAAAATCTGTTGTAAAGCAAAACACACCGACCTTTGATTAACTTAATTAAACACTTGTATTCATAATTAAGCAATCTTCTAGCAACATATTCTTACAAACAACACAAAAATCTCATATATATATACTCCACACAATTACAAACCAATGTTTTCTAAAGCAATACATCTAATTCAGCATCAAAATCACACCATACAAACTAATGCTAAAGACTAAATATCAAACACTCGACATATGACACATATAAAGTTCAACAATAAAAGTAAATAAATCCCAACAAAAACACATAACACAAATATGCAATCATAATTACAAATTCTATACATTAGAGAGTTCAAGTATCTTCTTCTCTTCTATCTTCTTGCATATTTCCCATGGATTGTTAGTGAACGTTTAAGTTATAAAAATGTCGGTCATGGAATTTGTCTGTCAAATCTTCTTCAACCCAAGCATTTTTCTTAAACATGCGCACCATTCCCTCTTCAATGTGTACGGTATGTTTGAATTGTTCCTTCATCCTCCATTCCAAATGATTAAATATTTCAAAATTATTTCCAATTAAATTCATAATATTTTGTACCTCTTTCTAAAACATCATAATTCATTTCAAAATATCGAGCAAACTATAAGAAAAAGGAGGCTGAATAGGTGATGAATTTTGAGATGATTGATCCATAAGAGTATTCATATTATTTTACTCCACATTACCTATGTAGTTGCAACAAATCTCTTGGTCCATAGGCTTCTATGAGAGAAACACTTTTTTCAAACTTTCATAAGGCACTTGTGATTGGCTACACAGTAGGAATATGGTAGATGGATGTCCTAGCCCATAATTCAATCCATTTATAATCAAACCAAAAATGGATTTTAGAATTAAATCACTCACATCAATAGGTCTTCCGAATTGAATACAATGATTCAAGATCGTAATTTCCTTAGTCACTTTACTAATTTCCATGGTAAGAAGAAGTTCGATAAAATAAAGAAATGTCACACCTTCGATGTAGGATTCTATAATGATGAAGAAAAACTTACATCTCCATTATCTCTTGTCTCCCAATTTGCATCTTCATAAGTAAGGAATCGATCAAGTTCATTCATGTTATCTTTTATATGGAAAAATAGGCATAATGAGAAATTAAAATTCTTTCAATCATAAGCAAATCATTTATTCTTGGGGTAGCAAATGGTACCCACTTTCCTTGAACATAGATGACTCCATGGTTAATTCCATGAAGATTAACATAAAGCTCATTCACCACAAGAATGACTACTACAACAGTGGTATAACGTAGCACTTTCAGCGTCTCTGCACAATAATATCCTCCACTCAAGTATTTGGTGCGTTGAATCCTCAATTCACAAATCCTCATTTCTTGATTAATCTCTTTTGCACAAGAACTCAATCATATAACTTCTGCACATCAAAACTAATGAACTTTCTCCAGTTGAAAACCTCATATCTAGTGATTTCTTTAGAGTTGGAAGCCATAGTTTTTGAAAATAGTGACATTTTTTTCATTATCCACACTTAAATAACTTTAAATTTTAGTTTTTTGGAGTTACTAGAAAAAAATTTGTTAAAAACGACCCAAAACATCTTTTAGAATCTTCTAAACTCATTCTTGTAACCACGATGCTTCTGGCAAAAATTACTGGTGCCTGAAGTGTCAGCTCTCTAGAAAATGGAGCCTCAGGTACCAAATCTGGCACCTCTAGCACCAGTTCAAATTTCTGTATCTTTTCATTTTAAACGTAAATAATTCTCAAATATTCCATATAATTTGGTAATTAAAGATGTTTTAATGTATTTTCTTAATATGTATCTTTCTCAAGTATAAAAAATTCACAAATAAAACATAAATATAAATATATATAATATTCCTTATAAAAACAAATTAGCAACATTAACAAAGATAACTATTGGTTGCTCCTACAAAACGCTTGGTTTAATGTCTTCAGCCTGACATTCCCAGTCTTTACTCTGGGTGTCCGAAAATTACAGTCTTTTTAAAATCTAGACATTGACAATCAAAATATAGTTTCATTCATTGCCTATTCACTTCAAAAATCATGTCAATTTTTGGATCTTCAATATTAACAACTCCATAAGGGTAGACTTTTACAACTGTGAATGGCCTTGTCCTGCTGAATTTCAGTTTTCTAGGAAAAAAATTCAATCTTGTATTGCATAGTCAAGCTTTCTGCCCAGGCTCAAATTCATTATTAATTGTCTTTCAACCATGTCATTCTTTCATTTTCTCCTTAAATAACCTAGCGTTATAATAAGATTCATTCTAATTTTTTTAAGCCCATATAGTTGAAACTATCTTTTCTCACTAGCATCTTTTAAATTGATATTAAATTCCTTAATAGCCTAATAGGCTTTATGCTTCAATTCTGCTAGTAAGTGATAAGTCCTCCCAATTCTTATTCTATATAAGGACATTCCTATTGGTGCTTTATAAGCTTTCCTATATGCCCATAATGCATTATCTAACCTAGCAGACCAATTCATTTTATTAGGATTATAGTTCTTTACATTTATTTTTTAAATTCATGATTTAATACTTCTACTGGCCACTAGTCTAGGATAATAAGCAGTAACAATCCTATGTATAATATCACATTTTTCATCAATTTTTCAATTCTTTTATTCCTAAAATGATATCCTCCATCAGTAATGATTACTCTCGGCATTCCAAATATTCTAAAAAAAATTTTGATTAAAAGTTTTGAAACACATCGAGCATCACATCAAGGTAAAGCTATTGCTACAATCCACTTTGATACATAGTCTATGCCAACTAATATATGTATATATATACAAATGACGATATAAATGGTCCCATAAAATTCATTCCCCAAGCGTCGAAAATTTTGGCATCCAAAGAAAAATTTAGGGGCATTTCATCTCTTTTTGAAATATTTCTTACTCGTTNGAAGGTGACAGGAGAGGGCCTTTATAAAGGGAAGCACCTCTCTAACCTATTACACATACTTTG
>JXCR01063239.1:128561-169970 GCA_002079205.1 Phalaenopsis hybrid cultivar | reverse complement strand
TATATATATATATATATATATATATATATATATATATATATATATATATATATATATATATATATATATATCAACGTCCCTAAATAGAATAGGCCAGTAAAATCCATATTATAAAATTTTTTGAATAGATCTGCCAATTCTAAAAACACTCTAAATTTTTTCAATTTCTTTATTAGGCACACATATCCGCATAACAAAATATTTGCATTGTTTGTATAAATATAGGTCATTCCAAAAGTAGAATTTTTCATTGTGAATAAAGTTTCTCTCTTGTTGTTGTGTCAATCAATATGGTAAAATAACACTAACATTATAGTTCACAATATCAGCATGCCATGTATTCCCATTTCTTTCAAAATATTAAGTTGTTCATCACAACAAGTTTCATTAATTTCTCTTTCAAGATCAAATGTTCCTTCCTGTTGTAGCCAAGATAAATGAACAACTATTTGATTGTCTGATCCTTTCCTATAAACTACCCCAAAATCAAATTTTTGCATCAAAAGTACCCATCTAACTAATCTTCATTTCGCTTTCTTCTTTTGCATCAAGTATTTTATAGTTGAGTGGTCTGTATGCACAACACATTTAGCTCCAATTAAATATGACCTAAACTTATCAAAAGCTTAAACAATGGCTAATAACTCTATTTCAGGAATGATAAAGTTAATTTGAGCATCATTTGGAGTTTTTCTAGCATAATATATCACTTTACAAATTTTTTCATATCTCTGCCCTAAAACAGCTCCAATTGCATAATCACTTGCATCACACATTTGCTCGAACGACTTCTCCTAAATTAGGTGAAACAATTATAAGATAAGTGATTAATTTTTCCTTCAATGTTATAAAGGCAATAAGGCATTCTTAATTCCAATCAAATTTTGTGTCTTTTCCAAAAGTTGGCATAAAGGCTTTGTAATTTTTGAAAAATCATTAATATACCACATGTAAAAACTAGCATGCCCTAAAAAGCTTCTAACCCCTCTTACAATAGTAGGTGGAGGTAGGTTAGCTATAACTTGTGTTTTTGTTGGATCAACTTCCATGGCATTTTCTGAAGTTGTACGCCCAAGTATGATTCCTCTTACAACCATGAATTAACATTTTTCAAATTTTAATAGTAAATTCATCTTTTCACATTATTCTAGAACTTTCTTTAAATGATTTAAACATATTTCAAATGAAGTTCCAAAAACAAAAAAATCATCCATAAAGACTTTTATCCCTTCTTCAATTAAATCACTAAAAATTGATAACATACATCATTAAAATGTTGTAGGAGCATTACATAAACCAATAGGCTTTTATCAAAAATAAAAAGTACCATATATACTAATAAATGTTGTCTTCTCTTGATACTCCGGAGCAATAGGAATTTGATGATAGCCGATATATCCATTATAAAAATAGAAATTTTTATGCTCAACCAGCTATCATACATTTGATTAAAAAAGGGTCAAGAAAAGTGATCTTTCTTGGTGTCCTAATTTAATTTTCTATAACCATTGCAGATTCGCCAACCAGTGACTTATCTTGTTGGTTTCAATTCATTATTCTCATTTATCACAACAGTCACACTTGCATTCTTAGAAACACAGTGAATTGGACAACCAAGCACTTTGTAAAATATGATATATCATCTAACCATTTTAAAATCTCTTTCTTAACAACTTATTTCATCATATGGTTTAATCTCCTTTGAGAACCAGCTTTTGGTTCGTGACGATCTTCCAATAAAATTTTGTGCATACAATTCAACGGACTGATTCCTTTAATATCAACTAACATCCATCTAAAGGCTTTCTTATATCTTCTTAAAGTTTCCAACAACTTTTTATCTTATGATCCAATTAATTTTGAGGATACAAGAATAGGTAATGTAGATTAATTTCAAAAAAAGGAATATTTTAAATTTTTAGGAAACATTTTCATTTCTATTTCAACAGGTCTCACAATCAAAGTAATCAATTTTTTGTTATTATCTGTAGGATCTAATAATTCAAATTGTTCCTGACCATAATCCAATTCGTTATTACTCACTTCCATAGATCTATCTTGAATTATATCCTCATCCTCATACTTCAAATATTCATCTTCAGTTTCTTTTCAAATGTATTTTTGAAATATCCATAGCTTAAATAATTGTAAATATCCATTTTGAAGTGTTCATCATCTTTTCCTTTTGTTGGGCATCTCATGAATTTTGTAATATAAAATGTAACTTTTTGATTGTTGACTCTCATTGTTCATTCTCCTTTCTGTACATCTATCAAAAGCCCTTTGGGTGGCAAGAAATGGTCTTCCTAAAATGATAAGACTTTCATTATCTTCCTCTATATTTAACACAATAAAATCCACTGGGAAGATAAATTTATTAACCTTTACCAAAACATCTTCTATAACTCCTTTAAAATAGGTAATCAAACAATTTGTTAAATGAAGAGTTACAATAGTAGGTGAAATTTCTCCTAAACCCAAACTTTTGAAAATCGATAGAGGCTTGAGATTAATACTGACTCTTTGATCTCAAAGCTTTTCCAAAAAATCCTTCTCTAATAGCACAAGGAATAGTAAAACTACTAGAATCTTAAAGTTTTTCAAGAAGATTTTTTTAAATTATAACACTACACTCCTCACTAAGTGCAACAGTCTCATTTTCTCTAAACTTTTCTTTTTTATTAAGTATATCCTTCATAAAATTCACATAGCTTTACATTTGCTCCAGGGCTTCAACAAATGGAATGTTTATCGTTAATTTTCTCAATATTACAAAAATTTTTGTAAATTGGTTATTTCTGTTATACTGCTTCAATCATTAAGGAAATGGAGGTGGTCGTCTTACTACGGTAATTTTCATTGGTTTGATAAGATATTCTTACTCAAGCTGAAAATATTCTATAGACTCTTCATTTTCCTGCTCTTCTTTCTCAACTTCAAAATCTAGGACGTGGTGGTCTTTCTAATTATTTTCCACTTATCAGCTAAAAATCCTTAATTTTCTAATTGTTCTGATCTTTAGGATTAACTTCAACATTAATTAGAAAGTTTCTGGAGGTCAATTGCTAAGTGTAGTGGTAATATATCTCAACTTATTTTCAAAGTTTCTAATTGGAGCACCTTCACTTTGTAATTGTACTCCCATTTGTAATATCAATTCTTCCAATGATAATTTCTTTTTCTTGCTATATTAATTTCTATTAAAACTTGGAAGTTAATAAGGTTTATAGCTTAAATTTCACTGATTGTTGGAATTTCTTAATGGGTTCGCATGATTATTCCCACATTATAGTTTTACAGCATTTGAGTTATTGTTACTCCAAATGAAATTAAAGTGATTCTTCCAACCACAATTATAATAATTATAATAAGGATTATTAGTTTGATTGTTTATTGATTTTATGGATTGTAAAGTTATTAAAATAATTTAAAATTATATATATAATTAAATTGAGCCATATATGAGCAATCATATTCTTTACCCTCTGAGAGTGACTAAGAAACATTAACAAATCCAGAGTTTGGTCCCTAAATCCATGGTTAGGTTGGAAAGAAATTGGCTCGCACTCTAAAGCTCCCACTTCTCTCTCCCTTGAGTGCTAACAATCTCACTTTAGTTTCAAATCTAGTTAAACAAATCAGGGATTTTAGTCTATCACCATAAAATCTCAAATTATGCTCCCATCAAAATATACCGCCTTATTTATTTGCACTCAACCCATGGACTACAGTTTCACTCATACAATTGAAAGTGACTCTTAAATTGTTATAGAAAGCATAGCCCTTTAAGATCTTATGTTTCTCAACAAATTTTGAAATAATTATAATAAATAAACTATAACTAGAAAAAGTATGAAAAGTGATTTTCTGAGATCCTCTGATCAAGAAAATTTGAGAAAAAATAAATTTATTTTTAAATAATTAGTTCATTTTTTAGCTACTTTTTATAATACTAAAATGCCCAAATTCTATAAATTTATTTTCCTAGTTTTCCACCTTTAGTTATGTATTTTAAAATTCTATAAATGTATTTTTCTTATTTTTAATATAAAAATTGTAAAAATGAAAAGTCTGATTCTCTGAGTTCACTCGACTTAGAGAGATTAAGTAAAAGCTTAAGAAAGAAATTTTTGAAGTTAAATCATTTTTTCTTTTTTAATTAATCATTAAAATCAATAAATAATTACCATAATAAAAATATACCTAGAGAAATCATAAAATTTTTTCTAAGTAGTCCTCTGACCAAGGTGAACCTCCAATAGTTTTCCCATACACAAAATAAACTTTACTTTGATTAGTTAAATAAATTAATACTAAAAATCCTTATTTTTGATTGAAATAATTATATAAATTAAATAAAAGTTAAAAAAAATCAAGATTTCTCCTCTCACATTTCAATTGACTCATGAGTTGGGTACCATAAAATTTTCAAAATCATTTGAGTTGTATTTGATGAGTTATGAAGTGGAAAGCCCTTGGGGCAAAATGGTAATTATGGAATTTTGACATCCTACTTAAATTTTAGGTCAACCAAAAGGGTGAATGGGTAATTTTGATCATAATAAGCTCTTTTGGATGTTAGAAATATAATGGGTTGATAGGTGGAAACTAATTTTTCACCTTTAACAACAAGGGTAAACTTGTAATTTTATGAATTATTATGACTTGGAAGATAATTCAATTAGATGATACTAAGGCAATGGGCTTAATCTATGAAGTTAATGACTCACTTGTAGCGCCTAATTGTTGATTAGATGGTAAGCATGATATTTTGATTAAAATTAAGCACCTCTAATTCATTATTTTTTATTATTAGAAATATATCCTGAGATTGGATTTAAGGGCTTGGTAGTGAGCTAGGCTTGACATTTAAACCTATTTAATGAGTTTTATAAAGGAAAAATATGAGTAATTAAAGAATATCTCTAAACACTATAAGCCCAACTTTAATTGTGGGTACAAGATCCTTAATTACTTAGGCTTGCCCTAAGGGCACTCACTTAAATTTCTCTTGAATAAAATATTGAATAAATGTCTGAGTGCCCCACTCTTGGGATAATTGAAATAATTTTCACTGAGCATAGGGTGTATAAATTCATTGAAACCTAATCTAACATTGGATGATTAATTGAATAATATAATAAGTACAAATGAACTCGAAATGGTTTAAAGGGTTTTAAAAGTTGTCTAGGGTTATGCCCCGAACATTTTTAGGATCCTTTGGATACTTTGAAGGACAATTTAACTTATTATTCTTTTTTCATAGAAATCATCCACTAAACTTTTAGGGACCCACCATGTTTTTCCTTGGAACCCGTTAATTCAACTAAATTAAAAATATTACCCTACACTACTTATCATATAATAATTAACTCAAGAGTTTGATAAGGTGTTTAAATCCTTGTGAGCATATGGTGATATTTGTTCTTTCCACATATGAATCATCAAGCTTTTTGTATGTCTGAGGTCTAGGTGGCTTGGGCAATGAAAATAAAACTAATTTGTGCTAAAACAAGGAATACAACATGAGATTTAGAATAATATCTTCTATCTTAAGGACCTTTATTAAAAGTAGAGGATAAGGACCGATGACACTATTCGATGATTCTTGAGAAGAAGATTGCCCCCGATACTCCTAGCTTGCTTGTAGTCCTAACTTGGTTATATTGATGAACATGTGGACTGCACTACTCTACAAAAAGTTTTAGAGAAAAATCTCATTTGCATGATAAAATTTTATATGCAAGAAAATTAAATTCAAATTCAAATTCTAAAGGTCCACGATTAATAACTTGGATGAGGTTAGGAACGCCCTCTATAGATGACCAGGTTGGTAGCAACTTAAGGTCTGGAAGCACACAGTCCAGCTTCGAGCCCTCACCTTTAACTAAGTCATACACCTAATTCTAGTCTTCCATATGTGAAAATGTGTTTTCTTTTTAGTCGAGTTTTGCTAAGACTCGATTTCTGACTTTTCTATACTGGAAGCTTCCATTTACTTCTCTAAAATATATTTAATTTTATGTAAATATATTAAGCTCCATGATGTTAACCATGAAGCAAGAATAATGAGAAGAAGACAAGTACGCATTTACAGTAGTAGGAGAAATATATCCTAAGCCTAACTTTCTGAAAATTGATAGAGGCATGAGAATAATATTGGCTTCCTAATCACATAAAACTTTTTTGAAGAATATTTTTTGAATAGCACAAGGAATATTAAAACTAATAGGATCTTAAAGTTTTTCAGGAAACTTTTTCTAAATTGTAACGCTACACCCCTCTCTAAGTGCAACAATCTCATTATCTCTAAACTCCCTTTTTTTTATTAAGTATATCCTTCATAAACTTCAAATAGCTTGACATTTTTTCAAAGGCTTCAACAAATGGAATGTTTATCATTTATTTCTCCAATATTTCTAAAAATTTTGTAAAATAATTATCCTTATTATACTACTTCAATCTTTAAGGAAATAGAGGTGGTGGTCTTTCTATAGTAATTTTCATTGTTTTGATAGCATATTTTGACTCAAGATGTAAATCTTTACTAGACTTTTCATTTTCCTAGCCTTCTTTCTCAACTTCAATCTCTAGAAGGTGGTGATCTTTCTAATTCTTTCCCACTTCTCAACTAAAAACCCTTGATCTTCTATTTTGTTATGATCTTTAGGATTAACTTCAAAATTACTAGGCAAAGTTCCTGGAGGTCCACAGTTTAGTGTTGTAGCAATATATCGTCAATGATTGAAGTAGTATAACAGAGATAACCAGTTTACAAAATTTTTCGAAAAGTTGAGGAAATTAACAAAAAACATTCCATTGATTGAGGTCTACTCTCTTCCTTAGGATCCTAGGATGTAGCCAAGGGACTTTCCTGTTGGCTATTCCTAGATGAAATAAAGGGAACCCTCACTATTCAAAATTTTAAAACTCTTCTTTGCTAATCTTGAAGTTCCACATGTTGTTTCTAACCTCTAGCACTTTGTGAGTAAAAAGCCAAAATGGAGGAATTAATGAGGAATCCCTATAAGACTGTATGACCTTAGGGTTGGCCCTAGGTGGTGTGGTCTTGGTTTGTCTTACACACATAAACTTGATACCCCTCACCTTCACTCACAGCCTAAAACCTTAACCAAACAGTCTTCACCTCCTACCCTACTCTTTTGAAAACTCATGTGGATGGTCCACCAAACCCGTGGTCTTACACCAACCTTCGAATGTTCTACACCCAGCTGTTACCTTGTGGCCATTCGAGTGTTGAGAAAAAGACGTAATAGATCCAATAGACCCTCCATCCTTTAAGGGACACCCCTTTATTCTTGCTGCTACAGATTAATTATCTAAATGGGAAAAGGTAGTGCCATAACGAGAGTTTACACTGTATCACGTCCTTCAATTTTTTGAAAGTCAAATTGTCTTCCATTTTGGAGTTCTATGCAAAGTAATTTCTGACAATGGGACACCCTTCAAGAGCACAATGATCAACAACTTTATCAAATGACACGGGATAGAGTGGAGATACTCTACGATCGACTATCCCAGGGAAAATGGATTGGTTGAGGCCTTCAATAAGATGCTTGTGCAAATCTTAAAAAAAAAATTGGACGAAACTAAAAGAGACTGGTGTAATAAAATGTTAGAAGCTTTATGGGCCTACTGAACGACATTCAAAACTCCCACTCAATGTATATCTGACGCAGTTGTGCATGGGTCCGAGGCTATACTGCCGCAAGAGGTTCAAACACTGTCTCTTAGAGTCATCGTTGCCAACTAAATCACAATAGAAGAAAGTTCAAAGCTTAGACTTGAAGAATTGGAAAGTCTCAAAGGAAAGCAACTAGAAGCGCAACAGAATTTGGAACTTTACCAAGCAAGGATGATACATGATCATGAGAAATAGGCCCACCTAAGGATGTTTAATGTGGGAGACCTCGTTCTTATTCTCAAAAGACCTATTCTTGCACATCGCGAGATAGGTGGAAAATTTGAACCAACTTGGGAGGGACCATTTATCATAGAAGAAGTCTATCGAAGAGAAGCCTGCAAGTTGGTGGATTTCTGGGGTGAGAGACCTTTTTTGTCGATCAATGGACAATATTTTAAGACATACTATACAACTTAAAGTTGTTAAAATAGCCTTTTTAAGACTTTGATATTTCTGGGGTTATTTACTTGGACAATCATCTGTGACTGGGTCCAAAATTTTTTTGATAAAATTAACTTAAATAAACAAAAACTTTTGAAGTTACATACATTGACTTTCTCATTTATGGTTTTAATATTGATATTCTACTAAATTAAATTAAAAAAAAGAAACATAAATAAAATAATCTTTGCATCTGTGTAAACAAAAATCTTGTCTAATAAATGTTTTGTTTTGTTCTTCTTCCTGCTAAATTTCAGCACATTGATGTTTTTTTATCGCTGCAGAGAAAATGTCAAGATAGAAACTAATTTTGGCTTTCAAAATGGCTGGAATCTTTCACTTAACAAGGATAGGGCACCTCAAGATGGCATCATAGACTTCAACTTGGACTTCTATCAGGTAGACGTGAACTATGAGAGTCAGCTGATGGACATAGTTAGCCACCAAGAGAAAGAAGGGCTACCATCACTGTTAAAGATCATCACAAAAGAGGATTCCTTGCTGAAGAGGAAGAAAGTGATAGTGCTGAAGAATTTGATGAAAGGGTCTAGTCACCTACAGTCTATGATATCTTCGCCAACAAGCATCTAGCCAGTGCTGATGATGAGAGACTGCCCGATCGTAAGAAGAATTCAATGTAAAAATGTCAATTGCCGTAAACATAAAGCTTTCCTACGTGAAGATAAGACATGCCTGAATGAGGCATAAAATTTACTTACCCCAATTTTTGAGGGGAAAATCTATGATAATTGCATGAGAGAGACTTCCTCTAGTTTTCCAGTCACAAAGGATGAGTCTGAGTCTGCTACAGAGCCGACGTTATCGGTCAGCAGTGCAAAGCCAAAAACCCCATACAGATACCAGACACAGGAGCATTTGTAGAATGCTCGGATTGTAACATCCTCCATTTATGGTGTTACAGCACTCTGGATGAGTGTACATGTACTAGTAGCAGATTTTAGACTACCGACCACTCAGTTGGAGAATCATACATCCCATTGAATACAAAGACATTGGAAACATGGATTCTTTGGATGTTGAAATGAGGTGGTAGCTCCAAATGTCACAGATTATTACCAAGGTAGAATTTGAAAAGATGAGTAAAGTAAAGTAAAAAGAGTTTGAGTTCTACGAAGAAGTTTAGGCAAACTTTTTCAATATAATGGAAGGCTTGGAACTATACCCCATAGTCTTTTCTGAAAGTCAATAAAGAAGCATTCTTGACTATGTATTTGATAGGAGAGATAGAGGTTGAGCTGGTCTTCTCATGGAAAGAACCTATTCAGAGCCACGGAAGTTGATGCGTGGAAAATGTAGGATAACCATTCAATGTGGTTGTTGCTACAATTTTACCAAGGATAAGCCAAGGAAGCCTCTAGGGATCATAAGACACAACAAGGTGGATCCATTGCCGCTTACAATAAAGTGGAAGATAAAAAGGATTTTCAGATGGAGCATGCTACAAGCGGAATACATTTCAAATAGTAGCATGATCAAAATTTAGGAAGATGGATATTCCCTCACATATATATCACCATGATTTTATCTGACATGTCTGCACGGTTTTGTTATTGAGTAAAAGCGACATTTTGTTAAAAATAGAAGTCAAAGTCATCAGAAACGGTGAGTTCAAAGGATTAGTTGCAATTCTGCTGTTGGTGGATTCAATATTAATTTTGAAGGGAAACAAAGCCAACCTTGTCAAGCATTGCATTCCAGGGGTACAACACCATAGAGTTTCCACTACATTGAGAAGGATGGTTAGCAACAAGATGTTGTATGCATTCTGACTGTATCATAAATTGGAGGAGTTATAGCCACACAAGCTATGAGATGGTTGTACCTTTAAGTACACAGAAAAGAAACTCTTGTCCATGATCGTGGCTTAGTAGGATAGCTTGATTAGGAGCTCGTCCCATAGAAGACAGATAGATAGATTTCTGTCACCTTTTGTACTACGCCAGAACAACATATATGATATGTACTCAGTATATAATGTTTCATATGTTTTCAGCATGATATGTACTATAACTATATGTTTGTTTTGAACTATAATGAACAAAGAACAAAACAATAGAAAGATTTTTTATGATAACAAAATTTAAATAAATCATCCTTTTGAAAAACCAACCAACCAAAATTAAATTTTGAAAAAAAATATATACTTTAATAATTAAATTTGATAAAGATAAGAAAAAAAATAATAAATTTGCTGATTTGACGTTTCTTACTGTTTGTTTGCTTAGCACAACTATCTCGGTTTGCACCAATTTCCTCACATTGCCCACAGGAGTTTCACACTTTGCGCAAAATCTGATGATTTTTCTTCAGTAAAGTCAATCTTTGCATGTCACATATCTATGAGTTCAACACCACAATTTTGCTATACTATCTTCAGGTCACTTTCGGGGTTACTACCTAAATTCTTATTTCCTCCTTTCGAGGTCGGTACCTAAATTTTGATTCTCCTTTTGAGGAAGGCTTAGACGTCCTATTCTCATCTTCACTTTCGGAGTCAGTATCTAAATTCTTATTCTCTCCTTTTGAGGTCGACACCAAAACTCTGATTCTCCTTTCGGGATAGAATTAGAAGTCCTGTTCTCATCTACACTTTTAGGGTTAGTACCTAAATTCTGATTCCCTCCATTCAAGGTCGGTATCTAAATTCAGATTCTCCTTTTGGTGTAGGCTTAGACGTCTTATTCACATCTACACTTGTGGAGTTAGTACCTAAATTTTCATTCTCTTCTTTTGAGGTTTATACTTAAATTTCGATTCTCCTTTCGGTGTAGGGTTAGACGTCCTATTCCCATCTACACTTTAGGGATCAGTACCTAAATTCTATTTCCATCCTTTTGAGGTCAGTACCTAAATTCCGATTCTCTTTTAATAATAAGCTTAGACATCCTATTTCCATCTACACTTTCAGGGTCAGTAGCTAAATTCTGATTTCCTCCTTTCGAGGTCGGTACCTAAATTTAGATTCTCTTTTTGAGGTAGGCTTAGACTTCTTATTCCCATCTACAATTTTAAGGCCAGTACCTAAATTCTAATTTCCTTCTTTATAGGTTTATACCTAAATTCTAACTCTCTTTTCGGGGGAGGCTTATATGTCCTATTCCCATCCACACTTTTGGTGTCAGTACCTAAAATCTGATTCACTCCTTTCGAGGTCAATACTTAAATTTCAATTCTCCTTTCAGGGTTGGCTTAGACGGTCTATTCCCATCTAGACTTTTATGTCATTGCCTAAATTATGATTCCCTCGTTTCGAGGTAAGTACCTAAATTCTGATTCTCCTTTTGGGGTAGGCTTAGATGTCCTATTCCCACCTACACTCTCGGGGTAAGTACCCAAATTTTGCTTCCCTCCTTTTTAGGTCGATACCTAAATTTTGATTCTCTTTTTTGCATGAGTTTAGATGTCATATTCCAATTCGTCCTTTTAAGATATACTTTGACACCATATTCGCTTTTCTGAACTCTTTTTTTCACTCAATCTAGTTTCCTCGCATAAAATTTCATTTTGAAATCCGAACTATCTTTAATATATTCAATTTGAACTGAGTCTTTGCTTGGACTGCTAGTTTGCTTGATAATTGTCCCCAAAATCTCCTTTTGTTTCCCCAGTGAGAGTATCTATTACTCCCCAACAAAAAACAACTATCACTCAATTCTGTTGTTCATTTTAGTTCGGTGAACTTAGAATTTTATGTTGGTTTTAATGATGTCATCAGTCAATGCAAATACGTACGATTCCTTTGTCTGGCACACAACACCTATTGCAAGTCCATTTGTTAACCTGAAAGTTTAGGTCTAGTTTCCTCCTTAGTATCGTAGGTTCTAGCAATAGAACTTTCTTGTTGACTATTCTTAGATGAATAGAAAAGGATCCCTCAGCATTAAAAATTCTAAACTCTTTCAAGCTCAACTTGAAGTTCCACATAATGATCATGACCTCTAGTACTTAGTAGGTGGGGTCAATATGGGGAGATCAAGGGGCATCCTCATAAGACTATTTGGCCTTAGGGATGACCCTAAGTGTTGTTCTGGAGCTAGTTCACTCACTTACACTCGTTTGCACACCACACCCCACTCACAAACCTAAACCCAAACCTCTTAGCTTTGATCCCTTGATCTTTTGGGAGACTCATGTAGATGGTTACCTAGACCCACTAGCCCTAGGCTAAGGTCTTGCTAAGACCAGTACATACAAGACCCAAAGTAGAGGATTCTATTGGTCCATAGCTCAGATTGGGTGGTTGGCAGTCTAATTTTTAAAAAATCCTTTCAAACCTTAAATTTGACCAAATTTCCTAAAATTACTCAAACTTCCCAAGTCTTTTCAAAAATCATTTCAAACCATTTCAAACTACCCAAATTGCCCAAAACCTCCCAATTTTTTTAAAATTAACAAAATACCCCAAAACTGCTTGATCGAATTCATACCTAACCATTCTCCAACCTAGAAGACTTCATCTCGAGGTTTATTGGGACCAATTAAAGCTACTACAACCATTTTATTAAGGCCTCCCCTCTCAGACAAATGTATTGAACTCTAACCCTAAACCGAGCTTGTTTCGACCCTTCATAAGTATTTGTTGTATTTCATACTATATAAACCATATAGATGTGTTTGTCTTGAGTAGATGAAAATTTAGAAACAAACCCCATGCTATTTGGTTGAGTCTAGGCGAAGATCTTAAGGTTTTAATGTGAACGGCTCATGGGTTCGGTCACTTGGAGACGATAACGGAAAGTCGTCTGATCGCACATGTATTCAACGGATGGAGGAGATCATGCCAAACAGATCCAGGGTGCATAAATCGCGATATACGTGGAGGCTACATGGCTGGCGATGTCAATTGGTGGAGCAAGGTGTTGAGCCTTCAGAGCTACCTAGAATCTAATCAGTGTCGCGTGGATAAGTAGAAAAATAGGGATTTTTTAATTATTTTAGATGCCTAAACTTTAAAAATTCATATCTTTCTCTAGAAAAATCGTAATAATAAAAGAAAAATTCCCTCTGACTCAGTGAACAGAAGAGAATAATGTGAAATAAAAATAAAAATTATTTTCTCACTCCTTGATTTTTAATTAAATAAATACTATTTGTGGTATTTTAATTCTTAATGGCTTAAAACATTTCAACATGGCTTGCAATTTTGAGGGTTTGTTCCTCATGATAGAGGCCATGTATTTGGTTTTTTCAATGGTCAGAGGGCATCTCTATATTACTAACGTTATTTTTCAAGCTAAGGTGACCATTTTGGTATATTTTAAATATATAAATCAAAATATCACTTGAAAAATTATGAAAACAATTTTAGTAGGTTTTCTGTGGTCAAAGAAATCTAGGAAAAATAATATGATGCTTTGAATCATTTTGTGAATTTCTATACTTAGTTAAATAAAAACAACTTATATTAATTTATGTTAAATAAATACATATAAAAAATTAACAAAATCAACTCCACATTGTTCATAAAAATCATATCCACCATTTGTAAAAATTTTAAAATTATTTGGCTTGATTTAGGAACTAATATGTATTTTCTAAGAAATCTTGTATTTTTGCACAAATATAATTATAATAAATTAAATATACTTAAAAAAATTATGAATAGTAGTTCTCTGAGTTCCTTTTGATCAGAGGCACTTAGGAAAAATAAAAATTATTTTTAGAAAAATACTTGATTTTTCAGCCATATTTTGGATTTTAAAAATTAAAATAACTAAGAATTGCAAAAATATGTCTAATTGTCTTTTGATCACTTGAGACTCAATAGGACATTTTTACTAATTTTTCAAAGTTAAAAATTAATTTTAAAATCATAAAATATAATTTCTCATATTTTCTCACTAAAATAATTATAATAAAAAAACTAAAAATTACAAAAATGCAAAGTTTGATTCTCTGAATTTTTTGAACTTAGAGAAGTCTATTAAAAGTATAAAAATAATTATTGTAATTAAAACAATATTTTCTATCTAAATAAATAATCAAAATTGATCTAAAAAAATAATAATAATAGAAATTTGAACCAAAAAATCATGAAATTTTGCTTAAGTGCTTCTCTGACCTTAGGAAACCTCTAATAATTTTTTCAAAAATATAAATTTTATTTTGCATAATTAAATAAATTAACTGTTGAAAAATCATATTTCCTAAATTTAAATAATTATTTGAATTAAATTAAATCTTGAGAGGTGCACATGTCCTCCTCTAACATTTTAGTTACCTCGTAGACATAACACTTTAAACCCTTAAAATCATTTGAGTTGTGTTTAAAGAGTTATGAGGTGGAGTGCCTCAAGGGCAAAGTGGTAATTTTAGACTTTGGTGCTTTAATAAAAAAAATTTAGGTTTATCAAAAGCAAAATTGATCATTTTGATCTTAATAAACATGCTTGAACGATTGAATTACAATGGGGCTTAAAGGTAGAAAACGGTTCAACACCCTTGCACAACATCAACTAAAAGAATAATTCTCTTAATCTTCATGACTTAGAAGTGAAGTAAAGATCAAATGATTCTTAGTGGTGGGCTTAAGCCAGGAAAATGATAATTTACTTTTCTTAAGACCAAATTTGAGGATGATTTGATCATCTATTAAGGATATATGGCTCTTAAAGCAAAACTTTGAAAACCACCATTTCACTCACTATGATTGTTAAAGGCTTAGCAGTGACCTAGGCTCAATTTCTAAATACAATTAGTTGGATTTAGAAAAGGATATGATTGGTGATTAACATCTTTTAAGCACTATAAGCCTGACTTTGACTTTGGGCATCATAATCTTATATAACTCAAACTTGCCTTTGGGACACTCACTCACATAACTCTTAAATGAAACCCTATGCTTGGGATAATTAAATTGCAAACTTCACTAAGTAATGGGGTTACCACACTCTAGCCTCAGATGATTATTGAAACATTATCATAAGATAAAAATGAAGTTGAGATATTTCAAGAGACCTTCAAAATGATCTAGGGCCACACCTTCAATATTTTGAAATCTTTTGGATATTCTGAAGAGAAAATTGAACTTGTCACATTTTGTTCTAAAATCTTCCACTAGGATCATCCGAGTTTCAAAAAAGTTTTCCAAATCTTTGGTAGCTAAACCTTCATCCACTTATACAACTTAAACTTTCTTGCAATACTCTACATATCTTGCAAGTACTGACCTTTCAGGTAGTGGAATGAGAAGACTCGCCAGGTATGCTTTTAGAGTTTACAATACCGTTTTCTCTTTTATTTTCAACACTATACTTTCATGCTTAAAAAACTTGCATGTTAAACAATGATGTCACCCTGCATGAAAAAAGACACTGCTACGATAGCTGCAAAACTAAAACCAAAACTAAAATCTATCAAGATAAAATTCACCACCACAACATTCAAAATATAAGACAACTCAAAATTTAATCACAAACATCACACAAAACAATAATTTCAATTAAAATAAGATGTCTCTATCGGATGATCAGGAATTCCTTGGAGTATGTAATCAAAGGTTGCTAACAAGACTTCCCATAGTCTAAATGAAAGTATGGAACTCATTAAGTTGAGTTTAGTAAATTCATTTAGACTTAGTGAATCTGATAGAAAATAGTGGTAACGGAATAAGGAAACCGTAGGATCCTAACCGGTGTCGCTCGAATCAACTTTAACATGCCACATAATATTTAATGAACTATAACCATAAAGACATTTGATTTGACATCATAACTTGACACATTAGAAAAACTTAAACTTGCTATGATGAGGAGCTTGGAGCTAGCATGGTGGGCAGCGCGGCCATCTTCAATAGCAAAACTTATTTCCATCAGCTAAATCATCCCTTCCTAAGAATTAATTAACAAAGCCATAAGATTTTGAGATTGTTTGGTCATGCAACATAAATTCTCAACTCATCTTTAGGCCTTTGTGCAGCTCTGCTATAAAAAATTAGCCCTATCTTGTCTTAGGATTCTAAGGTTGTGGTCCGTCATGACCTAAATCCTGACATCTTCTAGGCTGATTGTGTGATCGTCTCACAAAAATGTAAGCCCTAAATAAATAAATTTAACAGGATGAAATATTCAAATAATCTCTCCTCTAAATTGAAACCAAATAATATGATAGACTAAAAAGTCACTGATGTTCTCCTCCAGATCTATAACATCCCCTAGTTCTTCCACTTTTTGACTCTACGATAAACTTTCCAAATTTGAGCCACTCCCCTTTCACGCCTCTTTTTCCGATCCCATTGAAAAGTTCTATCCCTTGACCCTCTTGAAGATAACATTTCCTGATTTTTATTGAGAGTTTTCTTAAATGACTTCGGTCATTTAAGATGTAATTAACTATATGAGCTTGTCATTATAGAGAGCTTTTTCAACCCTTATTTAATTATTTGTATTAAATAAGGAAACTTGTCGGCAAAAAAAATGGTTTCACTTACCAAACAGATGTCATATATTTCTTAGTTTATTTGATCGAGCCTCACCCTCAAGTCTTGTGTTTATACTTTGGGATAGATACATGGTTTGAGGTATAGCGATGTTTCATTTAAACTATGAAAAATATGGGATCAGTTTGATTTCATTTTTTCTAAACTTATATGTATGTATGTAATAAAATGCCTTTTTGAAGCAGGCGATGAGATTTTGATTCCGGTGGCGAGTAGCTTCCAACGGGAAACTCCATAAGCCAAAATAGTGCCAACAACTTTTGACGACTCCACTGGGGGTAAACTTCTCTCTCCATTTAAATCAGGGAATTTTATTTTCATACATGGGTAATGTACTCATGTCTCTTATAAACTAGATTATCCTTCCTTTGTTGGCATGCTTTACCCATTTCTATCTTAAGAAAGTATGGTAAACTCTTTGGACTTCAAGACTGTTTGTTTGACCACCTTTAAACATAGAGGTTCTAGAGGCCATTAAGTAATTTTTAATCTTCTTGTGGGGTCGGACCCCCATTAGGTGTGTTGGTGGACTAGTTCCACCTGGGCATTGTACGTTGTTAAGTTGGTCCCGCATTGGGTCCTGAACTTCACATTTTCCTTTTCGAGTTTGATTTGTTGTTTTACAAATTAAATCGGATTGTGTCATGTTGTGCATGCTATTTAAATTTTCCTTGTATTAATTAAATCTTTCTACTTTCAAACTATTTTTAATAAAATCTTAAAATCTCTATAAATTAAATAAAGACTTGCCTGGTCTACAGATTGGCCTCTGCTAATTTTAGTGCTTGCACTAGGATTTTGAGGTATTGGCTAAATAGCTAACCCAGAGCTTTATCTTTTGAAGTTGCTGCAATTGCGTTCCCAACACTAACTTTTTCTTGCAACCTACCGATGAGCCACAGTGCCCACAATGTCACCCCCACCATCAAGTTTGGAGCAGGATTTGAAGACCTTGAGGTCGTTCTAGGAAATGCCCAGTTCATCATAAAGAAATTCGTTGTTCCAGAAGATCAAGAACTATCTGCCTAGTTCAATCTAAACTTCCCTCAAGTTTTCCCTTCTTACAAGAAGGTCAAGACTACTGCCACCATGATACCTACCAAGCCTGCTATTCCCACTACTGCTAAGGTAGTGGAAGTTATGAGCTTTGAAGATCTGACTGGGGGATTGGTCATCCCGCAGTTAACATTTGAAATTGGATCGAGTTTGAGGACTGCACCGTTATCCAAATCGCAAAAGAGAAACCGTAACAAGAAGGTTTCGATGGCTACTAAAGCCCAGATTTTTTAGGAAGTACCTGTTGATGAAAATCTTCACCAGGATGAGTCAACATTGTCAGAGACCTATCTACTTTTGCAAGGGAGTAGGTTCCATCACTTAATGGTCACTAACGGGTACAAGAGTATCTAGAAGATCACTGCTACTTTACCATTACTTCATGGACATGGTGAGAAGAGGAAGAAGTCTGCTTCTATCACTCGAGTCAGTTCAATTTTTCAGAGACTGGTTGTTCAAGAAAGTTGTTCAGTTGGCTAGTAACTCAAATGAATGGGATGTGCAGTATCCCCTCTAATGAAGAAAAAAATTCTAAAGGATGTCAAAACTGCCAGACATTCCTAGAAATCAACTAAAGCTTTGTCTGCTCGCATTCCCATTTGGTTCCATTTGCGAAGTAGAGTTGATACCGCCATAGTTATTACCAACTCCACCGTTACTAGACCCGCGGGATGTTGAACTGTCAAGTCACGTTTAAGTCTAAGAATTCTACCAATAACCCACCTCAAGGATGTTCTTAAAGTACCAATGTTAAAGATGAAGAGATTGCCCAGAACTATATTTGCTCTGCACAATGGGGAGCATAGTTTTCCTCGACATATCGATGTTCCTACCAAGACACTCCCTCTCAAGACATTACCGTCAAAGAAAAAGGTATGGATACCCAAGGTCGCTATACCAATACGGTGCAGTGAGCCCGTAGGGCAAGATCATGGAATGAAGCCAGAGTCTAAAGTATCTGACATTGTCGCAGCAATTGCCAGCGAGATGGAGGTCCAAGTAGAGGAGATCCAGCAGGGTCCTCCAGACCTTAAGACAATCCAAGTATCAATAATTGAAGAAAAGGCTGAAAGCTCAAGATTAAGATTTCCTAGTTTGACCGAGAACATGGAGTTTCCATTGTTGATGATGCATATTTTGACTTTAACGAGTAACTCAAAGAGGATTTGATTGATATTCATGTCATTGAAACCAGAGCAGCTGCATCTACACGCGACGCTCAACCTCTCGTCGAAGAGAATGTCTTAGATGAGCTGCATTGGGCTATCTTCTTATGGGATGAGCAAGTCAGGCAATTGAAGAGAAGAATGGAAGAGATGGCCGCAACAATGACTGTCATGGCCACATTTCAAAGACAATCTCAAACCCCACAATTAGCCTCTCCAAAAGTCAACCAACCAAAGATTATACATATCAGACATGAAAGGAGAGAAGTTGCCTCAGCAAACAGAGATGAGCAATAAAATAAAGATTCTCCATCAAGCGCCATGCTAGAAAAAGATTTTAAGCAAATGGTCGAACAAGTTCAAGAAGCCCTAACCCAATCTATAGGTGGTGCATTAGTTCAAAAGGGTAGAACTTACTAGGAGGAGTTCAATGTCGTACCATACTCTAAGGGTTTTGTGTTGCCAAACTTTAAAATATTCGAGGAAACTCTATTTCAGATAGTGGTTAGATGCTGGAATTATCTACCCTATTTCAAATAGTGCATGTGTTAGTCCAATTTACTGCTTTTTCTAAGAAAGGAGGAGTAACTGTAACTTTGAATGAACATAATGAATTAATGTCTACTAGATAAGTTACAGGGTGGTGAATATGTATTGATTATAAAAAATTAAATCTTACCACTAGGAAAGATCATTTTCCATTACCCTTTCTAAATCAAATGTTGGATAGACTAGCTAGGCATGAATACTTTTACTTTCTGGATGGATATACTGGCTATCACTAAATACAAAATATCTCTTGAGGATTAAGAGAAAACAACTTTTTCCAGTCCTTATGGTACTTTTTCTTTTAGAAGGATGTCATTTGGTTTATGTAATGCCCCTGCTACATTTCAAAGATGTATGATGACATTTTTTTGTGATTTAATTGAAAAAGGGATTGAAGTATTCATGGATGATTTTTTAGTGTTTGGAACTTCATTTGACTCATTTTTAGAACATTTATCTAAATTTCTTAAGCACTACGAAGAAAAAAATTTAGTCCTTTATTGAAAAAAATGTCAATTTATGGTAGCAGGAGGAATTATATTAGGTCATCAAATATCAAAAAATGATATGGAAGTAGATTCTGCTAAAATTCAAGTGATCGCTAATTTACCTTATCCAACAAATGTAAGGTAAATTAGCAGTTTTTTAGGACATACTAGATTCTACAAACGATATATTAAAGACTTTTCAAAGATTGCTAAGCCTTTTTGCCATTGACTGGAGAAAGGTGCAATTTTCAATTTTGATGAAGAATGCCTAAAATTTTTTAATTTATTAAAAGAATAATTAATCACTCAACCACTTATAGTTTCACCAAACTTTGGGAAATATTTTGAATTAATGTGTGAGGCTAGTGATTATGCTATAAAAGTTATTTTAGGACAAAGATATGATAAAATTTCTCAAGTAATTTACTATGTTGGTAAAACTCTTAATGAAACTTAAATTAATTATACAATAAAAGAGAAAAAATATTAGCAATAGTATATGTTCTGATAAATTTAAATCATATTTAATTGGAACTCATTGTGTAGTGCATACATATCATTGTACCCTTTGATAAATTTAGATCATATTTGATTGGAACTCATTGTATAGTGCATACGGATCATTCTGCTACAGTATATGCCTTTGATAAATTTAGATCATATTTGATTGGAACTCATTGTATAGTACATACAGTTCATTCTGCTATTAAGTGCTTAATGAAAAAGAAGGATACTAAACCTAGACTTATAAGATGGATTCTTCTTTTGCAAGAATTTGATTTTGAAAAAGTAGGTTGAAAGGGGACTGAAAATCAAATTGCTGATTGTTTGTCCAGGCTTGAGTTAGAAAAACTACTCTATTTTGAAAAAGAAGTTAATGAACATTTTCCAAATGAAAAATTGTTCACTATTAATGAGTGGCGTCTTCTGTGGTATGCCGACATTGTACAAATTATTGTTAGCGATATTATATTCTATGGAATGACATACCAATAAAAGAGAAAACTTATTTCTGAAGCAAAGAATTATTGTTGGGATTACCCATTTTTATATAAACAAGGAAAGGATCTAATTATTCGAAGATGTGTACCATTAGACGAAACTTATGAATGAATACAAAAATATCATAATTCTAATTTTGGGGCATATTTTGGTGTTGATAAAACAACATACAAAACTTTATAATCTGGATTTTATTGACCTACATTTTTTAGAGATATTAATGCTTATATCAAAACTTGTAATAGATGTCAACAAGTAGGAAATAGTTCTAGAAGAAATGAGATGCCCATCAATTCTATGCTAGCAGTTAAAATATTTAATGTTTGTGGATTAGATTTATTGGGACCATTTATACCATCTTTTAGAAATTCATATATTCTATTAGTGGTGGACTATGTATCCATAAGGATAGATGGTGTCGCTTTACCTCCATGTGATGCTCAAAGTGTTGCAAAATTTTTTAAAATGAACATATTTTGTAGATTTGGGATGCCAAGAGTTATCATTGTTGATGGGGGTAAATATAGAGTTACCAGAATAAAAAAACAAGTGTTACAATTATTGCAGAGGATGATTGATAAACTTAAAATATATAGTGTTTTTAGAAGCATTTTTATACCTATTTTTAAGATATTATGCTTTAATGGAAGATATTTGTTTGTTTGTTTATTCTCGTACAGGCAAAAGGTGAAAAATGCTTAAAGGAGTGAAAAATGATCAAATTTGGAGCAAATAGGAGAAAATTGGGCAAGAGTGTTTTGGCACCTAAGCACTAGATCTGGTGCTTAAGCGCTGATTAAATAAAGTAGGTCAAGCCTAAGCGCCCAATGCCTCACGCTTAAGCGCCAGTGGCAGTTATTCGATGAGTAAATTCAGTTTTTGCAAATTTTAAAGAGGTTTTTGAGGCAACCATTGGCGTAATAGATGGTTACAACCACCATGGAGAAATATTATTGCAAAATGAGACATTTTTTGGAGATATACATCAAATCAAGACATATTTTGAAGAGATACGAAGGCACCTTTTAGAGATTTATAAAAGAATGAAGATTGAGTTTTTGAAAGTGTGCTTCAACAAAGAAAGTTTTGAACATTCTTGAATTGGGGAGTTAGTTCGGAGAGATTTTTAGGCACCACATATTTATTTTATCCTTTTTATTTTAGTTTTATATTCAAAGTGTTGTAAAAGAGAAGAGATTTAAAGGAGCTTC
Source organism: Phalaenopsis hybrid cultivar (assembly GCA_002079205.1). Taxonomy (NCBI): domain Eukaryota; kingdom Viridiplantae; phylum Streptophyta; class Magnoliopsida; order Asparagales; family Orchidaceae; genus Phalaenopsis; species Phalaenopsis hybrid cultivar. The sequence continues at coordinate 147,894 of JXCR01063239.1, read as the reverse complement.
AAGAGTGTGGTGGAGGAGTTGAGATAAGTTTTAATCTTTTTTGTAGACTACTTTTGGCTTTAATTAAGACTTGTTATTAGTTTAACAATGATTTATACTTTCAAATTAAAGTGTGGTTTAGTTTTCTCCATGGATTCTGAGTAATTTTTTTTATCTTTCTTCTTAAAATGATAAGTAATTAAGTGTTGGGTGGAATTTTTGGAGAGTATTGATCTTTAATTTTGTAAGAAGTTGTGATGATTTAAATCCATGTACTTCATTTACTTCTTAATTTGGCAAATCCAAATATTAAAATTTATTGTGAGAACATGTAATAATTAGGCTGATATTGTCTCAGTCAACAATTGAAAAGAATAACATGAGGCTCTATGAATGAAAATATATTTCATATGATTAAGTGTAAATCAATAGGGAAACTTTCATTGAAGGGTGTAGAGTTAGAGGACTTTAAAGTGATAGGTTAAAGCACCCAACTTGATTTATTGTTATAGGTAATGACACAGGAATCTTAGCTCCCAGGTGGAGGTAATCGAGGGAACTCTAGAGTGAGGGCTAGTATCTTTCCTACCTATACGTTCTTTTGAACTATTCAAACTATAAATTAGCCAATGCTCTTTATAGCATCTCTAGTAAGGGTAAAGAATATTATTTCTCATATTTGGCACAACACAATTTGCATACTTCCACAACTGAATTCTTATTACTTATTACTGATTCATGATAAGAAGAAAAATATTTTTCATCATTAGTGCTTTTCTTCTGCAAATACTCTAGTTATCTTTTTAAATTATTATTTTTCTATCAAAATATTGAAAATACTAAAAATATTTAAATTTTCATTACTGTAACAGTCATCTTTAGTTTAAATAATTATCTTTTCTAAAATAGAATGTTTATAAAAGTGCATATTGCATAATCTCCCTATGGGTTTGATATTCAAGTTTTAATCAAAAAGTCCTATATTACTTGATAACAATATGTATACTTGCATAGTATCCTAATATATATAAATTAAAAGTTAAATTCTTATTTTTCTTCAAAATCAAGTTTTTGGTTTTGTTGCAAAATAATGGAATATAAGTTAAAAATGTAATCAAAATTATTGTTATGTTATTGCATATAAGTAGTAAGTCGAGATCAAGTTTTTGGTGCCGTTGCCGTGGAGAAATTGATTTTAAAAGTAAATTTCTATTTTTAGAAAGTTTTATTTAAACTTTAAAAGTTGTTGTATCTTATTTTGAGTGTATTTATTTTTATTTTATTATAGGTTAGTGTATGTGTAGTTTAGGTTCTGAAGGACTAGTGTCGTACGATTCCGAATTAGAGAGAACTTTTAGAAAAAAAAAACTATAAAAATTAAAATCTAAAAAAATGACGGAAATGGCAGACCAGAACGATTATAATGCTGAAATTCATTAAGAGTTTAGACCTTTAAGAGATTATGTCAACGCTACTGTATACGAACTTCATTGTAGTATTCAAAAACCTACTATAATGGCTAATTCATTTGAGCTTAAACCTGCTATCATGCAAATGGTATCAAATAATCAGTTTGGGGGATCAACAACTAAAGATCTAAATTTACATCTAGTGAATTTTCTAGAATTGTTCGCTGCATTTAAATATGATGGTGTTTCTGATGTTGTCGTAAGTAAAAGTTATTTCCTTTCTCACCGAGGGATAAAGTTATCTCCTTTCTCACGGAGAAATTGCAAATTCATTAAGTAATAGATCCCAAGGAACACTTCCTTATAATACTAAATCAAATCTAAAAGACCATGATAAAGAGCAAGTAAAAGCCGTTCAACTTAGAAGCAAAAGAGAGTTGGAAGGTATGGTTCAAAAGGAAATATAAGTAGAGAGAAGAAATTGAAGAATCAAAAGTGAACACTCCAAAAGATTCTGGAAGACCAATTTCTCCGCTGAAAATTCATTTTGAAAAACCACCACCTACATTTCCTCAGAGACTTCGTCAGCAAATTAGATAAACAATTTAAAAAATCTATGGAAATATTTAAGAAGCTTACAATTAATATTCCATTTGCTGAAGCCTTAGACCAAATGTCGATCTATGTAAAGTTTATGAAGGATATTCTCAACAGAAAAAGGAAGTTTGAAGATAATGTGATGGTTGCACTTAGTGGGGAGTGCAGTGCGATAATTTAAAAGAAGCTTCTTGAAAAGCTTAAAGATCCTGGTAGCTTTACAATTCAATGTGCAATAGGAGACATATTTTATGAGAAAGTTATATGTGATTTAGGTGCAAGCATTATCAATATTTAAATGATTGGGATTAGGAGAAATAACCCCTACTACTGTAACTCTACAATTAGCAGATCGTTTGATAACATACCCTAAAAGAGTTATATAAGATGTCCTAGTAAAAGTGGATCAATTTATCTTTCCTGTTGATATCACTGTGCTAGATATGGAGGAAGATAAGGATATGCCTATCATTTTGTGGAGACCTTTCCTAGCCACAGGAGGAGTACTAATAGATGTGTAGAAAGGGGAATTAACAATGCTTTTCAATGATCAAACTGTTACTTTTAATGTTTCTAGATCATTGAAATACCCTACAAAATGTAAAGATGATGAATGTTTTAGAATGGATGTTATAAGATATCTAAGTGAATGACAATTATAAATGACTTATGAAGAAAAATCTGAAGTACAAAATTTAGAACACGAGCAAGAATAAAAATTAAATCAAAGTGAAGATCTTTTTAAGGAATATTCAAATTATGTTCGAGAAATTTTTGAAATTATGGACACGATAGACAAAGATAAATCATTTTGTCCATCTTTTGAAAAACGTTCAGAACTTGAGTTGAAGTTACTTCCTAATCATTTAAAATATGTATTTTTAGGAGATTCCTCTACTTCACCAATTATAATTTCATTAAAATTAACAATAGAAGAAGAAGAAAGGATGATGAAAATTCTAAAAAATTTTACGAAAGCCTTAGGATAGACAATTGCTAATATTAAAGGAATTAGTCTTTCAATTTTTATGCATAGAATTTTATGGAAGAGAACTACAAACCCAGGGCTGATCCTCAAAGGAATCTGAATCCTATTATGAAAGAATTTGTAAAGAAAGAAGTTTTAAAAAGGTTAGATGTTAGAACCAGCTATCTTATTTCAGATAGTGTATGGGTTAGTTCACTTCATTGTGTTCCTAAGAAAGGAGGAGCAACTGTAATTGTGAATGAACATAATAAGTTAATACCCGCTAGACAAGTTACAGGGTGAAGAATGTGCATTGATTATAGAAAATTAAATCTTGCCTCCAGGAAAGATTATTTTCCAATTACCTTTTCTAGATCAAATGTTGGGTAAACTAGCTGGCATAATTACTTTTGTTTTCTGGATGGATATACTGGTTATCACTAAATTCAAATATCTCCTAAGGATCAAGAGAAAACAACTTTTACCTATCCTTACGGTACTTTTGCTTTAAGAAGAATGCACTTTGGTTTATGTAATGCCCATACTACATTTCAAAGATGTATGATGACAATCTTTTGTGATTTAATTGTAAAAGGATTGAAGTATACATGGATGACTTTTCAGTGTTTGGAACTTAATTTGACTCATGTTTAGAACATTTATCCAAAGTTCTTAAGCGTTGTGAGGAAACAAATTTAGTCCTTAATTTGGAAAAATGTCAATTTATGGTAGCAGGAGGAATTGTATCAGGTCATCAAATATTAGAAAATAGTATGGAAGTAGATCTGCTAAAATTCAAGTAATCGCTAATTTACCTTACACAAGAAATGTAAGGGAAATTAGGAGTTTTTTAGAACATGCTGGATTCAACAGGCGATATATTAAAGACTTTTCAAAGATTGCTAAGCTTTTATGCCATTTATTGGAGAAAGATGTAATTTTCAATTTTGATGAGGAATGCCTAAAAGATTTTAAGTTATTAAAATAAAAACTAATCACTGCACCAATTATAGTTTCACCAAACTGGGGAAAACCTTTTGAAATGATGTATGATGCAGTGATTATGCTATTGGAGCTGTTTTAGGACAAAGATATGCTAAAGTTTTCAATGTTTTTTACTATGCTAGTAAAACTCTTAACAAAACTCAAATTAATTATACAACTACTGAAAAAGAGTTATTAACAATAGTATTTGCTTTTGATAAATTTAGATCATTTTTGAATGGAACACGTTGTGTAGTGCATACATATCATTCTGCTATTAAGTATTTAATGAAAAAAAGGAAGCCAAACCAAGACTTATAAGATGGATTCTTCTTTTGCAAGAATTTGATTTTGAAGTAATAGATCGGAAGGGAATTGAAAATCAAATTGCTGATCATTTGTCTAGGCTTGAGTTAGAAAAACTACTCTTTTTTGAAAAAGAAATTAATTAACATTTTCTAGATGAAAAATTGTTCACTATTAATGAATGGTGTGTTCTGTGATATGCCGATATTGTAAACTTTATTGTTAGTGATATTATACCGTACGGAATGACATACCAACAGAAGAGGAAATTTATTTCTAAAGCTAAAACTTATTTTTGGGATGACCCATTTTTATATAAGTAAGGAAAGGATCTGATTATTGAATGATGTGTACCATTAGGAGAAACTTATGAGATTATCCAAAAATATCATAATTCTAATTTTGGAGGACATTTTGGTGTTGATAAAACAACATACAAGATTTTATAATCTAGATTCTATTGGCCTTTAATTTTTAGAGATGTTAGTTCTTATATCAAAATATGTGATCGATCTTAAAAAGCAGGCAATATTTTTAGAAGAAATGAGTTGCCCCTCAATTATATGCCAGAAGTTGAAATGATGTTTGGGGATTAGATTTCATCGGACCATTTATACATTCTTTCAGAAATTTATATATTTTGTTGGCAGTGGACTATGTATCCAAATGGATAGAAGTTGTTGCTTTACTTCAATGTGATGCTCAAAGTGTTGTAAAATTTTTGAAAACAAACATATTTTGTAGATTTGGGATGCCAAGAGTTATCATTACTGATATAGGAAGTCATTTCAGAAATGCCATAATGGAAAAGTTATTAAAGAAATATCATATAAATCATAGGATTGCTTCTGCTTATCATACTCTCACAAGTGGTTTGACTGAATTATCCAATTAGGAAATTAACATAATTATGAAAAAATCTGTGAATCCAACAAAAATGGATTGGTCAGTCAAACTTGACTGTGCTTTGTAGGCTTATTGAACTGCATACAGAACTCCTATTGGAATGTCCCATATAAGCTAATATTTGGGAAAGCTTGTCATTTACCAGGTGAACTTGAGCATAAAGAATGTTGGGAGATTAATGAGTTAAATTATAAATTGAGTGATGCTGGTAAGAAAAAATTATTACAATTAAATGAGCATGAAGAGAAAAGGAATGAACTTTGTGAGAGTGTTACAATTTACAAAGAAAAGATGAAGATGTGGCTTAATCAAATGATTCTTGTTAAAAATTTTCAGCCAGGGCAACAAGTTTTTCTATATAATGCATGGTTGAGATTATTTCCAAGCAAACATAGGTCCAGGTAGATAGGCCTATCAATTGTGATTAAAGTATATCCTTATCGATATGTGGATATTAAAGATCCCAAGTTTAACAAAATATTTAAAGTTAATGGACATAGACTGAAACCTTATTATATAGGGGATCAACATAAGTTTAATGATGAAATGATGTTGGGTCAACAAGAATAAGCACTTGTTACATCAGGCTGACGACGTAAAACCAAGCGCTTTGTTGAAGGAAACCCATAATTATCAGAGTGTTTTTTTTTGTTTTAAATGTGATTAAGAAAAATGGGGTAGTCTTTTTTATACTATTATATGTTAGTACTGATTTTAAGATTTTATTTAATAACTTAGACATGTTAGAATTATAATTTGAACGTTAAGTTGACTAGTGTAAAAATGTGCACTGGCACTTAAGCGCCAGATTTGGTGCTTAAACACGACAGTTTTAACACATGTACAAAATTTGGATTCTTTAAGGGAATACTGCCATATAGTTTGTATAAAACATGCCAAGGCAGTTACTAGACGTGCATAAGAGTTATTGGAAGGATTTCGGCCTATAAATAGAAGGTTTTTGTGAAGGAACTTCACCCCAAATCATTTCTAGCCCTAAAGTTTAAGAAAGAGAGATTTTGAGATGATGTCTTTATGGGAGATGGATTTGACGAAGAAGGAAGAGACCATGAGGAAGAAATTCATTAGTCAAACTACACAAGAGATGTATAACGGTTTCTTAGCCGTTAATATTGAAGGGATATCAGAGAAGATTAACAAAATTGAGAAAACCATATCTTTGCTGGAGATTAAGGTATTGGAGATTCATGCACTTCTGGAGCATATTGGATGGCAATTGAAAATGCAATTTAGCCACACTAGTTATATAGAGGAAGCATATAAGGAGCTGTTTCTTAAGAAAAAGTTGATTGAAGAAGATTGTATCAAAGCACGTCACCACCGTCCATTTTATCAACTTTATATTCTAATTGCCCCAAGAGAGACTAATGAAAGACCTGAGTTTGTCCCATCAAATGAAGAGTGGAATTAAGTTCTATGTTTGAGTTTATTTGTCTGGAGTCATTGTGTTTAGATGTTAGTGTTTGTTTTTAGTGTTTATGACTTCTTATGAGTTTAATTGTAATATGACTGTTAAGTGTTTAAATTTAGGAAATTTTCTCATCTTAGACTATTTGGAGTGGGAATTAAGTGTTAATTGTATCTGTACTCGTTTGTTAATTAATATAAGATTTTTTGTGTGAAAGTTTGTGTTTTTTGTAGCCTCTAATTAAAATAGTTATTATGGAGAATTTTGAGAGAGAGGAGAGTTATAGGAAGTTGAAAATAGTCATTTAAGTGTTATGAGACCATTTAGAGGTGGTTTACTTAGGCAAATGGTGCATTATAATTGAATTTAAAAGTTTTGAAAAACATGCACTGGTGCCTAAGTGCCACATCTCGCGCTTAAGCATGAGCTAACACAAGAGGCAGGAGCCTAAGCACCACTTATCTGCGCTTAAGCGTCGGTTCATGAAAATCGGTTTGCGAACGATCAAAAGTGAAATTTTAGCCCAAAAATCACCATTTTTAATGCCACTGTCATCTTCAACCTCTCGAGTTTGCAATTTTTAAGGGCTAGGGCACATCTAAAGTGAAGATTTCTTGGTTGAATCAAGTAAAATTTGCTAGATCCAAGTTCCATGAGGTGAGAGCTTTACTTCTATGCAAAACTTTTGGATTTTCATCATGTATTTTGAGCACATTTGAAAAAATTTGTAAATTCGTGGTGAAAAATGAAGAAAAATCTATGGAAATTGATGGGATGTTTAGTTTGTGTTTTTGGATGTTTAGTTTACTGGTTTAAACTTGATTTTTGAAGACATTTTTGGATTTTATAAAGTTTGCAGAATGACACCAAGAATGAAGAGGAGCAAAGAAAAGAGCCCTTTTGATTCGAGAAAATTTGTTAGTTCGAAGGCTCAAGATCGGTATAGGGAAGCATTTCAATCATGAAAACTGATTCAGGAGCGTTGTTTTAAGAATCCAGGTAAAGAAGTGAAAGATCTGATTATTCGCCGAAAGTGGGAAAAATTCTATTGTTTTTTCTGTTATTCCCGTTATTTCTGTTGTTAGGGAGTTCTATGCTAACCTCCCTGAGGCTCGAGACGATAGATATATGGTTCGAGGAAAGTTGATATCTTTTTCACCGAAGGTAATCAACTTATTTTATCATCTGCCACCTGATACGTTATGTTTTTTATACAAATTATTGTCCGACTAAAGCAGAGTTAGACGAGATTATTTCTTACTTGACTATTGCGAGAGGACTTTGGAAAATCACTAATGAAAGGAGAGTCAATTTTCCAACTTCCAAGTTATGTGCACCTTCAAAGGCCTGATACTATTTTATTTCTGCTCGTCTGCTTCCAACTAATCATCTCAGTGAAGTTACAAGAGAGAGAGTGAAGTTAAATTACTGTATTCAGGAAGGAAAGCTCATCAACATTGAAGCTTTGATCTATCAGACTATCATCAGTTCTACCAAAGTTGTTACTACTGCAGGTCTGGCATTAGCTTCCTTGATCTTTTCTTTGTGTGAGGAGGCTGGAGTTAAATAAGATAGCTGGGAAGAAGTATTGTTAACTCTAAAGCCCATCATTAAGGTGAACATGAAGACTTATTTTGAGCATTCTATTTTTGGTTGAAGAGGAAGATTTTCTAGGAGTTATGGAATGAAGACGTCTATTGCTTCTACCTCTGTTGCTTCTACATCACGATGTGAGTCTACTAAGACCCGAGATGCATTATTACAGAAGACGATGGATAATATTAACTTTACCGCTAATAAAGTTTAGAATTTAGAGCATTTTTCAGATCATATAGATAAATATATTAGGATAAAGAGTGATTATGAAGAGAAATTCCATTCGTCTCTAGAGAACCTATATAGAGGTGACTCAGTAGTGCAATTTCCTCCATATCCTTGATATCTTGATTATGAGCCTGTAGAAAAATGGTATAGCGGTGATTCAAAAGATGGGGAGTAGGACTAGACATTTTTATGTTTGTATTATGTTGAGGACTATGTGGTCTTGGTACTACTACATTTCAATCAGTGTGTTGAATTAGATTATGTGTTTTGGATTTTTTTAGTGATGTTTTTGTTAGTTAATATTTTATTTTTTAATTTTAGGGTAGTAACTATTGTGAGTTTTGTGATTTAGTTAGTTTAAAACTTTACTTAATTCTATGTCTCATGAAAACATTAAAAATCTTGCTAACTTAGATCTTAAATTTAAATTTTAGAAACTGCTACCATGTATATTTCTTTTATCATGTTTGTGTGTTTGTTTTTATGTTGAGATTGTGAAGCCAAAGTTTGTGTGTTAGTTTGCTTTTAGGTTTATACCCACTGTTTAGAAGTCGATTGAATCTCTACATGTTGAATTGAAATGAAAATATTAGAAAATTTGATCAAAATTAATTTTACTCTTAATTTTTTTTGTTTTTCTACTTGTATCATTAGGGTTTAAAAATTTCTGTTAGCATGTTATTTTAAATTTTCATTCTTGATTATATATATCTGATGCTAAAATGTTTAATCTGTTAAAATTTTAAGTTTGGGGGGATGAAAAATATTTTCAAAATAGGAATTTTATTTATTCTCAAATGTGCTACAAGTGAATTTGGTTTGAAAAGAAAAAAAATGACTATGTAAATAAAGTTATATTAGGGAAGTAAAATTTGATTTTAAAATGAGTAAGAAAACTTAGTTGAAATTTTTTATAAATGAAGAAAGCATTAAGTTAAAAGTTTTTAGTGTAGAAAATGTTTAATATTGTGTAACTATCTTTAGTAAGAAAAGTCGTATTTTTTAAAAAATTAAATATATTTGATTTTTATTCTTCAATAAAAAAATTTTTTTATTAAAATAATTTTCAAAACTATTATTAAATTTATAAGTAAAAGACTTATATCAAAACTTTGCTTTATGAATGGAGAAGTTAAATTCAAAATTATTAAAGACCTATCCAGATATCGTAATCCTTGCCTGAAAAGAAAAGAAAAAAAAGGAAAAAAAAAGAGAAAAAAAAAGAAGATAAGAAAAAAAAAAGAAAAGAAAAAGAGAAATAGTTAGGGAGGACAAACTTGAGGAATAGTGCCTGATCAAAAATTTGTTACACATTTGATCTTTTTGAAGTATAAGACTCGAAAAACTTTTAAGCTTGGGGATATAATATAGTAAGTAAAATTATTTAAAATAAAAATTTTTAAGTAGAGAAAATAATGATTACGATCGAGGCTCGTCATTTGCTGTCGCCGCCAATTGTTGTTCGTGCCCTCATGTGTTCATGTCTATTGTCGATAAAGAGTTGGAGTCACCACTCTATTTTTCTATCTTATTGCCCTATTTTCCAATTTACCTTAATATTTTTGATCAATTAAAAGATACTCATGTATTAAAGGAATTATGAAAAAGGGAAAGGTCAAATGATAGTAAACAAGAGAAATGTTGGGTGTTAAACTTTTAGAGAAGACTCTAGAATGTCAAAATTTCATATAAGGATAACCACATAAATGGTCTGATAACTAGAGATTTAGGTTGATCACTTATTCTGAATTCTTAATTTTATTATAGTAACAAGCTCCTATAGTTAATTACATCTTAGGAAATTCTAGATGTACCTAAGAAAACTCATGATTAATGTTAACATTCGTTCCTAAGAAATGTCAAGGTCAAGGAAAGAAACATCAAATATTTTATTCTTAGGGCGATAGATTCCTAAGAATCTGATTCTACACTAAAGGTTTTGTTTTGTTCATGTCATTTCATGTTGTTTTATTTTTGTTTTTGTCATTTTGTTGTTTTATATTTGTCATGTCAATTTTCTTTCAGGGCTATCCTAAAAGTTCTGGTTTTTTGTTATGTCATGTCATTTTGTTTATGTCATTTTATTTTATTTTGTCTGTTTTTGTGTGATTTTGTTATCTTGATAATTCGCTTTCAAATGTCGTTCTGCAAAACAAAGTTAGCACACCCTATAACATGCAAAGAAAATCTAGAGCGAAATTTTGTTTTCATGTCTTCAATAAACCTATAAAAGAGAACATGATTAGCATAAAACCATGTTGTCAGATTTAGCAATTTTAGTTGGTCATTTAATTGGTTGAATAATTTTTTAACGACCCAGTCAAGATGTCTATGGCTCCGTCGTCCCGGGGTAGTGAAGTATTTAGATTTACTTAGTCTGAAGGGTATTTAAAATAGGACCGTAAGATTCTTGTCAGCAACCATAGATTATGTCATCCTAGAAATCCTTATAAATGGAACATAGATATTTATGTTGTCTTTTAATGTATTTTAAGATGAATTTTATGTCGGTGAGTTTGAGTTGTATGATGTCATTTATTTTAGGTCGTATGTCATCTAGACCTGAGAGAGTTTAATTGAAACCGAAGATTTAAGTTTAATGTCAGTGAAACTATACATGATTCATGTTCAATGTAGGTAGAACCTAAGAGTTGAATTGGTTTTAGGTCTAATGTAGTTAGAACTTAATATGATTTAGGTTCAATGTTGGTAAGACCTAAGGATTGAATTGACTTTAAGTCCAATGTAATTAGCACATAAGGTATTTAGGTTCAATGTAGGTAGAATCTAAGGATTGAGTTGGATTTAAGTCCAATGTAGTTAGGACTTAAGTTATTTAGGTTCGATGTAGGAAGAAACTAAGGATTGAATTTGTTTTAAGTCCAATGTAGTTAGGGCTTGAGTTGAGTTGGTTTTATGTCCAATGTAGTTGGGACTTAAGATGATTTAGGTTCAATGTAGGTAGAACCTAAGGATTGAATTGGTTTTAAGTCCAATGTAATTAGGACTTAAGGTATTTAGGTTCAATGTAGGTAGAACCTAAGGTTTGAATTGGTTTTAAGTCTAATGTAGTTAGGACCTAAGATAATTTTGGTTCAATGTAAGTAGAACCAAAGAGTCTAATTGGTTTTAAGTCCAATGTAGTTAGGACCTAAGATGATTAAGGTTCAATGTAGGTAGATTCTATGAGTTTAATTTGTTTTAAGTACAATGTAGTTAGGACTTAAGGTATTTAGGTTCAATGTAGAGCTTAAGGATTGAATTGGTTTTAAGTCCAATGTAGTTAGGACTTTTGAGTTGAGGTTGTTTAAGTCCAATGTAGTTAGGACTTAATGTTTATAGGTTCAATATAGGTAGAACCAAAGGGTTGAATTGGTTTAAGTCTAATATAGTTAGGACTTAAGATGATATAGCTTCGTAGAACATAAGTGTTGAATTGGTTTTAAGTCCAATGTAATTAGGACTTAAGATGACTTTGGTGCAATGTAGGTAGAACCTAAGAGTTGAATTGACTTAAATCCAGTGTAGTTAGTTAAGTTCAATTTTGATTAACCCTAAAGTTTATATTAATCTAAGTTTAATGTGATATGAATTTTAAGTTTAAGGTTTGATTTATGTTCATTATATGTTGAAACTAGAGTTTGGTTGACTTAGATTCAGGTTGGGTTGAACCTAAGTTATAGGTTTGACTTGAGTCCAATATGCGTTGAACTTAAGTTTAAAGTTGATTTGGGTTCAAGTTAGGTTGAACCTAATGTTTGGGTTAACTTGAGTTGAAGTTAGGTTGAACAAAAATTAGGTTTTCTTTGGTTTGATTAAACTTAGTTGGGGTTAGGCCTAATTTTGATAAGGTTTAATTGATTAATTAGACTCAATATGTGTTAAGTCTAACTAGGTTAAGGTTAATTAAACCTAATTTAGGTAAGGTTTAATTGATTAATTAGACTCAATATGGGTTATGTCTAATTAGGTTAAAGTTAATTAAACCTAATTTAGGTAAGGTTTAATTTATTAATTAGACTCAATATGGGATAAGTCTAATTAGGTTAAGGTTAATTAAACCTATTTAAGGTAAGGTTTAATTGATTAATTAGACTTAATTTTGGTTAAGTCTAATTAGGTTAAGGATAATTAAAACTAATTTAGGTCAGGTTTAACTAATTAATTAGGCTTAATTGTGGTTAAGACTTATTAGGTAAAGGTTAATTAAACCTAATTTAGGTAAGGTTTAATTAATTAATTAGGCTTAATATGGGTTAAGTCTACTTGGGTTTAAAGGTTAATTAAACCTAATTTAGGAAAGGTTTAATTGATTAGTTAGACTTAATATGGGGTAAGTCTATTTGGGTTCAAAGGTTAATTAAACCTAATTTAGGACAGGTTTAATTGATTAATTAGACCTAATATGAGTTAAGTCGAATTAGGTTTAAAGGTTTAATTACACCTAATTTAGGTAATATTTAATTGATTAATTAGACTTAATATGGGTTAAGTTTAATTGGGTTAATTAAACCTAACTTAGATAAGGTTTAATTAATTAATTAGGTATAATATGGGTTAGACCTAATTAGGATTTGTTGAGTTAAACCTATGTAGTTAAGGTCTAACTAGGCTTTAATTAGTTTTAAATGTGGTTTAAGCCTAGTTAGGGTTTGTTAAATTAAACCTAATGTAGTTAAAGTTTAACTAGGGTTTAATTAGGTCTAAATGTGGTTTAAACCTAATTAGGTGTGTATTGAGTTAAACCTAATGTATTTAAGGTTTAACTAGATTTAATTAGGTTTAAAGGTGGTTTAAACCTAATTAGGTTTGTATTAAGTTAAACCTAATATACTTAAGGTATAACTAAGGTTTAGTTAGGCCTAAATGAGGTTTAGACTTAATTAAAGTTTGATTTTGTATTAAACCTAATTTAATTAAGGTTTAATGGGTTAATTAAGTCTAATGATCTCTTTTAGACCTTATTAAAGTTTGATTTTGTATTAAACTAATTTAATTAATGTTTATTGGCTTAATTAAGTCTAATGATGTCTTTTAGACCTAATTAAGGTTTGATTTTATATTAAACCTGATTTAATTAAGGTTTAATGGGTTAATGAAGTCTAATGATAACTTTTAGACCAAATTAAAGTTTGATTTGAGTCTATTTTGAGATTGACTTAATATTGACTTAGTCTATCATGAAATGAGCTAAGTATGGTGAGGAGAGGATTTTTAGGATTTAAAATATTATTTTAAAGTTAATAAATTTTAACACTGTTAAACAAATGTCATTATAAATTGTCTAATGGTTTGAGAATTGTCATTTTAAGGTTATTGTCTGTCACCTTAAATTTCCTAACCATTTTCATTTTTTATTTTCCATAATTTTCATTTTTTATAATTATTGTTAAAAATAATTACAAAGTGTCTAGAAAATTAGGAAATCTTGTCTTAAAAGATTTTTCTAGCTTAGGAAAAATCAAGAAGGATTTCAAGGGCCTAGAGATAAATCCCTTAAAGTTTTAAAATTTTTAAAATTATAATCAATTTTTAATAATTAAATTACTCCAGAGAGTAATTAATTAATTAAAAATTAAATATAATTAATTAAATTCTAATTTTATGTCCAAAATATTCTACTCATTGTCTTGAGTTCAAAGGTATTTTTGTTTTATTTTTTGAGATTTTTGTGTGTCAAGATATCAATTTTTGAAGCTTTTAAAGTTATTCTAAAACTAATTAAAACTTTATTAACCAGAATAGTCCCTAAGACGACACATGTCCTCATACACATCATAACACGCTTGATCTGCTGCGAGCTTCGGAACAGGGAGTTTAAGTGGGATTTAATCACATCTGTCCATTTTAAAATAGAAAAATGGAATGGCTATGCATCTTCTTCCTCTGCCCTTTGCCATGGACTGTCAATCTTCTAGGGATAATATCTCACTCGATTTTCCATGAAATTGAGGGAGGTTTGTTCCTAGAGCTTCATCGTGAGAAGTCGAACCCATCCATACGGTATTGTATGGGTTTTGAATTGGTTCATTTCACAAAGGATCGAACGCAATCCTAAGCTATGTCAAATGAGCCATACCTTGGCCTGAGTTGATGAAATATTGATTTAAATGGTTCTAAAGCTTCGCCTTGAGCTCAGTAAGCTTCACCCCAACTCAATTTGAGACGAAATTAGGTCTATGTTTGAGTTGGGTCTGGAGGTGCCATGGTTTGGGCTTGAGATAGGTTTGAGTTTATGGGAAGGGCCAATTTTGATTAGGATCTTCCTCTCTGAGATAATCAAAGGATTTGAAGGAGTTAATTTGAAGTTTTGGAGGGTTTTATGTCAAACCCAAAAATTGTCCTATTTTTGGGCAGAGAAATTGGAAAAAACTAGTGGAGGCTAGAGGCTAAATTAACTAGAATTCATCTCCTTAAAACACTGGCAAGAATTTCTCTCAAGGGTGTTTGAGGAATTAGGCAGTGTATAGCTCTCCTACATTTCCCCTTAGCTCAAGGGTTTGGCCTATAAATAGGCTTTAGAAGAGCCATGGATGAACCTTGATCAGCTTAGGCTCATTTGGGGATGTTATTGACCACATTAATGATGATTTCCAGATAGAATTTTGGCTGAGGATAAGTTCAATCAATTTTCCAAGGTTAAACCCATGTGGAGGAAATTTTAACTTAAATCCTTGGCTTCCCCTCATTGGCTCATCTATGAGGTGGATAATGTTGGCTAAAATTTGTTGAGATAGCCTTCCCCACATAATTCCATTAGCTCATTCTATGGATTAAAGGGAGCGTGACACATATGCTTCTTACTCACCTTTCTCTTCATGATGAATTTAACCATGATAAAAGAGGTTTAGCTAAGCTATTTCTCTCCATTGGTGAGGTTTTGAGGAGCTCACCACCTAAGCTTCCATGCCATGCTTTGTTTTCAAGAGGGAATGACACATGTCCCTTCTTTTATGATGGTGTCATTATGACGTTTAACCATGGTTGAAGTGCCAAATATGTCATGATGGGTCTAATGGATTATGAATAACCCATTAATGACCTCCCATAAAATAAATTTAATTTTGAAAATCAATTATGGGTTTTTGATGTCATGTATGATCTCATTTTGATCTCATGTGTGATGTCATTTAATTTAGGGTTAAATTTTCATAAATCCATTTTTAGTTAATCATGTAATTAATAAAAAATATATGAAATTATGATATTAACCCACAAGTTGGACAAAATAATTTTGGGTGTTGATGATTTGACCAATTTCATCAGTTTAGTTCAAAATTGAATATTTTGTCCAAAGTTGACCAGGTTGACTATGTTTGACCTGTATAGGTGTAGGGTTGACCAATATGACTTTTCTAACCTTGTCATGGCTAGGTTAGTCATGAAGTTCACATGTTGGTCATTAGGTCATGGATTGACCATTTTGACCAAGTTGAATATGGTTGACTAGAATGGTCGAATTGACCATATGGTGTTGTCATGTACATATGGTGGTCATTTGAGTCTATGCATGATCAAATGGTCAAATTGGTGACCATGGAGGTTAACCTTAGTCATTTTGACCAATAGTTGGCCAATGGTGTCAGTAGTTGACCAAATGGTCTAGTTTGGTCATTTTGGTGTTTTAAAATGCTCAAATAATCAAATTTGACCTCTTTTAGGGTTTGAACGGATTCATTAGTTCAAATTAACCAAAGTTGACAAGTTTGACCAAAATTAACCAAATTGACTATTTTGGTCAGAGTTGACCAATTGGGGCAATTAAGTGTTAATGTTGACTTTATGGTCATTATGGTGACCATTAAGTTTAAATTTGACCAGATTAGGGTTTGTCACCACTCATCTGATCATTTAGGGCATTGTCATTGTTAAGTTCCAAAAGGAGTGCTTTGAGGGTTATTTTAATTTTTAAGGTTTTAATAACCATATGTATGTCCAAATATGTCAATGTTGGTAGACCTTTTATCTTAATGATTACAATTATCATTTTAGTCTTTTTAAATGTGTCTGAGAATCTTAAATCATAAGATTCCTAAAGTTGAGTTTTTCTATGGATGTTATTTTAAGACCTTCACTAAAAGTGAGGTCAACAAATGAAGCCTAAATGTGCGTGGGATACTGAAAAGTATGCCACACATATTGGTGTTGACCAAAATGCTCAGTTGTCGATATTGTCATATCCTCATATGGACTTTATTAATATTGTATAAAAGAGTGATAAGGCCATATCAAACAGTCAGAAGAAAATGGATGTCATATATTCTCAAAAAAGGACCTAAGGGAACACAGTGTTTTATATAGCAAGGGAGAGAATGAATATAGTACCATCTCTTAGAAATTCTAGATGTATATATGTCAATTTTTAGAAGGAATGTTATACGACTTATATCCTATCTCAAAAAAGAGTTAAGGGAACACCATGTTTCCTATAGCTGGGGAGAGAATGAATACCATACCATCTCTCGGAAATGTTAGATGTATATCAGTCAATTTTGAGAAGGAACGCTATACAAATTATATCCTATCTCAAAGAAAGAGCTAAAGGAATATCATGTTTCCTATAGCTAGGGAGAGAATGGATAACATACCATCTCTCGGAAATGTCAAATGTCGATCTATCTATTTTAAGATGGAATGTTAAACAACTTATATCCTATCTCAAAGAGGGAGCAAAAGGAACTCTATGTTTCTTATAGCTAGGATGAGAATGGATAACATACCATTCCTCGGAAATGTCATATTTTGATATGTCGATTTTGAGAAGGAATGCTATATGACTTACAACCTATCTCAAAGAGAGAGCTAAAGGAACACCATGCCTCCTATAGCCAGGGAGAGAATGGATACCATACCATTCCTCGTAAATGTCAGATGTCCATATGTCGATTTTGAGAAGGAATGTTATATGACTTACATCCTATCTCAAAGAAAGTGCTAAAGGAATATCATGTTTTCTATAGCTAGGGAGAGAATGGATACCATACCATCTCTCGAAAATGTCAAATGTCGTTCTGTCGAGTTTGAGAAGGAATGTTATACTACTTATATCCTATCTCAAAGACAGAGCTAAAGGAACACCATGTTTCGTATAGCTAGGGAGAGAATGAATACCATACCATTCCTTAGAAACGTCAGATGTCGATATGTCAATTTTGAGTAGGAATACTATACGACTTACATCCTATCTCAAGGAGAGAGCTAAATGAACACCATGTTTCCTATAGCTAGGGAGAGAATGGATACCATACCATTCCTTGGAAATGTCAGATTTGTATATGTCAACTTTGAGAAGGAATGTTATACGACTTACATCCTATCTCAAAGAAAGTGCTAAAGGAATATCATGTTTCTGATAGCTAGGGAGTGAATGGATACCATACCATCTCTCAAAAATGTCTGATGTTGATATGTCGATTTTGATAAGGAATGCTATACAACTTATATCCTATCTCAAAGAAAGAGCTAAAGGAATATCATGTTTCCTAAATCTAGGGAGAGAATGGATATCATACCATCTCTTGGAAATGTCAGATGTCAATATGTCAATTTTGAGAAGGAATGCTATACAACTTATATCCTTTTTCAACGGATTAACTACTGGTATGCCAAAGCTTTGCATCAGGAAGGTCTTTATTATCAATAGTTAGGGATAATTAGATGCCTTAATTCATTTAAAGAGGTCTTATACTACAACCTAGAGATGTCAAATGTTAATGTCTGTGAACTTTGAGATGGAATGTTGTACGACTTACTTCCTATCTCAAAGAAATAACTACTAGAAAATCAAAGCTCGTTATGAAGAAGGTCTTTATTTCCATTAGTCTATGATAAGTAGATGCCATAATCCATTTAAGGAGGACTTATACTACAGCCTAGAGATGTCAAATGTCAATGTCTATCAGTTTTGAGAAGGAATGCTATACAACTTACATCCTATCTCAAAGGAATAACTACTTGAAAGCCAGAGCTCCCTATCAAGAAGGACTTTGTTTCCATTAGCAGGAGAGTAGATGTCATAAGAAGGTCTTATACTACCACCTAAAGATGTCAAATGTCAATGTCTGTCAATTTTGAGAAGGAATGCTATACGACTTACATCCTATCTCAAAGGAAAAACTACTGGAAAACCAACCTTATCAGGAAGTTCTTTATTTCCAATAGTTGGGTTTAATTAGATGTCATAATCCATTTAAGGAGGTATTACACTACAACCTAGAGATGTCAAATATCAATGTCTGTCAATTTTGAGAAGGGATGGTATATGACTTACATTTTGTCTCAAAGGAAAACTACTGGAAAACCAAAGCTCCTTATCAGGAAGGTCTTTATTTCAAATTGTTAGGGATATGTAGATTCCATAATCCATTTAACGAGGTCTTATACTTTAACCTAGATTTGTTAAATGTCAATGTCTGTCAATTTTGAGAAGGAATGCTATACGACTTACATCCTATCTGAAAAGAATAATTACTGGAAAACCAGAGCTCCCTATCAAGAAGGTATTTGTTTCCAATAATAGGAGAGTAGATTCCATAAGGAGATATTATAGTACCACCTAGAGTTGTCAAATGTCAATGTCTGTTAATTTTGAGAAGGATGTTATACAACTTACATCCTATCTTATATGACAAGCTAAAGGAAAGCTAATGTCAAGAAGGTCTTATATCCAATAACAAAGAACTATGTGTAGAAAAACACATAGAGTTGACTGATTTTTTTTGAATTCTTAACGTTTGTCAGGCTTAAATCTTTCGAAGGATATTACTTTTTTTTGTCCATGTTTGTCATTTAGTTTGTGTGAAGGTTAAGGATCAATTTTATGTCGTTTGGTGAAGTTTAGTTGATGTCAGCATTTTTTTATTATTTGTTTCCCACTTTACAAATGGTTCATTATGTTTTTATGTTGCATAATATATATATATATATATATAT
>JXCR01063239.1:82158-120201 GCA_002079205.1 Phalaenopsis hybrid cultivar | reverse complement strand
TTCCTTAGCTTTAAAACAACAAAGCCATAGGAATTCGAGGTTGTTTTCCTAGTGCAACATAAATTCTCAAACATATTTTTAGGCCTTTGTACAACCATATTGTCTGATATAAGCCATAAACTCGTCTTAGGACTCTGAGGTAGTCGTTTGTCACGACTTAAATCCTCATATCTTCCGGCAATTTGTGTTGATTGCTTCACACAAATGTAAGCCCTAAATAAATAAAAATTGGCAGGATGAAATAGTTGAATATCTCTCCTGCAAAACTAAAACCAAACAATAGGATAGCTTGGGAAATCACCGAAGTTCTCATTCGAATCCGTGACATCCTCTAGTATTTCTTCCTTTGGACTCCAAAACAAAATGTTCCAAATTTGAACCAATCCCCTTCACACTTATTAATCCGATATCTTTGAAATGTCCTTATTATTTGAACTCCTTGAAGGTAATTTTTCTTGATTTTTATCTAGAGTATTCTTAGGTAACTTCAGTTATCTGTGATGTAATTAACTATAGGGGCTTGCCCTTATAGGAAGCTTTTCCCGAATCCAGCATAATATAAACCATATTTATTTCCTTATATTAAATAGGGGAACTTGTCGACCAATACATTATTTTCGCAGACCAAACGAATGTCATAAATTTCTTTAGTTTATTTGATCAAGCCTCACCCTCAACTCTTGTGTTCATCCTTCGGGATAGATACAAGATTTGAGGTAAAGCGCTCTTTCATCTAAACTATGAAAATTATGATGTCAGTTTGACTTCATCTTTTTCAAAACTATTTTTTTTTTTAAAACGTCCTTTTGAAGCGGACAACGGGATTTCAATTCTGATGACCGACAGCTTCTTACGGGCAAACCCACACCAAAAATAGTACCGACATTGAGCTTTGAGCAAGCTAAACTTTATGTTTTGTTGATGGAATTATACTTTATACTTTGTTGATGAAATTATACTTTATGCTGAACTTTATGCTTATTGTGAGTAGACCTTCTACATGATATTGTTTCTCATGAGTTCTAAGATATAATGCTAATCTAACATAGGGTGTGGACATCTTGTTTGAATATGCCAACAATTTTCATATTTTCCTTAAGTTGATCTTATATTCTAACCATTTTTAGCTTCTAACAATATATTCAGTCCTCAACTCATCTCTTATTTACTTTCTCCTACTCAAATGTTGTTCTTAAAGGATGGTTACCTTGGACATCTCTCTATTTGCATGCTAGATATGATTCATATCTATATTAAAATGACATGTACGTGACTGATGTGAATCATCAAATGATATGGAATATAAATCATGTGGATAAGAAGTTTTTTTATTTAAAATGTTATCTTAGATGATTATTCTTGCTCTTAATTTTGGAAGGCAATACAAGTTTGCAACCATTTGAGGATAAAAATATGAAATGATGTCTTAGATGATTATTCTTACTCTTAATTTTGGAAGGCAACACAAGTTTGCAACCATTTTAAGATAATAATATGAAATGATGCCTTAGATGATTATTCTTACTCTTAATTTTGGGAGGCAACACAGGTTTGCAACCATTTTAAAATAAGAATATGAGATGATGCCTTAGATGATTATTCTTACTCTTAATTTTAGAAGGCAACACAAGTTTGCAACCATTTTAAGATAAGAATATAAAATGATGCCTTAGATGGTTATTCTTACTCTTAATTTTGGAAGGCAACACATGTTTGCAACCATTTTAAGATAAGAATATAAAAAAGTGCAGAAGATTGGGATAGTTATGCTAAACAAGAGTCGAATAAATGGGTGAGCAAGTCTTGAAAAGTTAAGGTCTAAACTACAAAGGAATATTCTATTGGCTATCACTAGAAGTATAACCTCTAATCACATTTGTGCTTTATATTTATTGCAGGGAGGATGGTCATATCATTCTATCCATTCACCATGACGTTTCAAAATGTAAATTACTACATTGATGCACCAAAGGTACTCTTAAGAGCGAGAGTTTTTAATAAAACCTTGTAACTTGAAGGTAATAGGATTGATTTAGGTGTTACTTATTCTGTTATTCAACCATTCTTAAATTTTAACGACTGAATGTTAAGATCAATGTGATTAGCTGAGGTAAAAATGCTTCATATTTGTTAGTTTAATCTGATTTCTGACATCTTTAGTGCTTTTGAAATAAGCTTCTCTAATGGTGTAATTTAATGCAATTTTGGTACAGAATCTCAATTATCAGATTTAGTTCTTGGGAAAGCTATAAAAGGTGCATGGTACAGAATTAAGAGTCGAATAAATGGGTGTTACTTATTCTGTTATTAAACCATTTATAAATTTTAACGACTGGATATTAAGATCAATGTGATTAGCTAAGGTAAAAATGCTTCATATTTGTTAGCTTAATCTGATTTCTGGCATCTTCAGTGCTTTTGAAGTATGCTTCTCTAATGGTGTAATTTAATGCAATTTTGGTACAAAATCTCAATTATTAGATTTAGTTCTTGGGAAAGCTATAAAAGGTGCATGGTATGCTAGCATAAGATCTAGAAGCATTTCCTAAAATGCCTATAAGTTATGTGCTTAGGAAGGCCATTGACGTTGTGGAGCTGCATTCTATTTAACGATTTTATTTTTTTAATTTGATTATTCCCCTTATCACCACAAGAGATACTGATATTTATTATTCATTATTTCAAGCCGTAGTGTGCTCTTTTTTGTTGACGGAGAAGCATTGTGTTGTGTTTGTGGAAGCTCAAACAGAGAAGAAATTAATTGTTTTTTAGAATGCAACCAGTGCATGATTAGGGTGCGTGGTTTGTGAAGTTTCCCTTTTCTGTTATCCTTGAAGTTGTTTTAAGCATTAAGAAAATGTGAAAAAATGTTATGCAGCTGCACCAAGCCTATTATGGTATTTCAAAATTTCCTCAGGATCTTTGGTATTGCAGACCTTGCAAGACAATCTCTCAAAACATTGTGAGCAATAAAAAGCCAACTTACATTTATGAAAATATATAGATTATGATGCACCGTGATTATAACTAAGATGGCTTTTTGGTTTTATTCTTGAAGAATATTTATTAACAGTAGAAGTTATAATGCACAAACATGAGCTAGTATGCAATCTATAATTTGAGTTTTCTTGATCATTTTGTCCGAATTAAGATTAAACGCGTGGTCTTGTGCTAGTTTAAAGTCAAAAGAACAGTTAAAGCTGACTTTTATTTATAGAAAATACATTTATGATTTCTCATTAATCATTCTTGCTTTGAAACAGTAACCTTGGTTTGACATCTAATGTTATATCAACAGCTTGCTTTAGGGAGGTTCAACAAACCCGCAGAAAGTCAGTATGTACCTAAACCACTTTCTTTTTTCTCTCATATTTTATTTAATTAATGAGATGAAAAGATTGCCATAAATGAAATGATGCAGCAAATTTACCGATCACAAGGAGCTCAAATTCAAGATGTGAAACAAAAGAACTCTGAAGACTCTAGCTATGCCTGCAGCACCAGTTCATGGAGTCGGACTAACAGTTTCTCAAGATACTTCAAGTTTTTGTAGTGATATGTTAAACTTCACTAATAAGAAGGTAGAGAGAAAGTTTTTTGTAATTTTAGTTGTAGGTTCAATACAAGTTTTTTGTAATTTGATTTGTAGGTCCGATACTCCAATGGTGTGAGCTCTAGGTTTACATAAATTAGTTTTAGTTATTTGAGTTGTATGTAAAGCATAAGAAGACTTAAATGTTCAATACAATTATTTTTAGATTTAGATTTTTATTTTAAGATTTATTTGTATTTTTTTTACTCTTGTTTAGTTTGTACATTTTAAAATTTGTAATAAATTGATTCTTATTTTTTAAACTTTTGTCAAATAATGTTAATATTCTTGTAAAAAAAAGTTGTAATCAATTTTGTAAAGCTTTTTGAATTCATCATTTTTTAAGTTAATAAATTTCTAAATTTATGTATGAAATTTGTCCTTGAAATATTTTTAGACAATTATTATTTTTTTTTTAAAATAATATTTATTAAATAATTTTATATTCTAACGAGCCAATTTCAAGTCGAACACGAGCCGAACATGAACATGAAAATGTTATTCAAGCCGAACACGAACACGCTGTCCACGAGCCAGATTCGAGCGAGCCGAACATAAGCTGGGCTTGGACTCGCTCAAGCTCGGCTCATTTACAACCCTAGTGCCAATTTTATGAGATAGGGCTTACATTAGTGTGAAACGATCACGCAAATAGCCTGGAAGATGTGAGGATTTAGGTTGTGACAAACGACAACCTCGAATCCTAAGACAATTTAGGGCTTATATTTTATAGTAAGGCTATACAAAGGCCTAAAGATAAGGTGAGGATTTATGTTGCATAAGCAAGCAACCTCGAAGTCCTATGGCTTTGTTGTTTAAGTCTAAGGAAGGAAGATTGGTTTAGGTGGTGAATACGGGTTTTGTTGTTGAAGATGGTCGTGCTGCCCACTATGCTAGCTCCAAGCTCTTGTCGTGATGAGTTTGAGTTATCTAGTGTGTCAAGTTATACTGCCCAATCAGGTGGCCCTATGGTTGAAGTTCTTTAAATTTTATAGAGGGCATATTAAAGTTGATTAGAGTGGTCAGGTGGCCCTATGGTTGAAGTTCTTTAAATTTTATGAGGGCATATTAAAGTTGAATAGAGTAACACAANTCACACAAATAGCCTAGAAGATGTGAGGATTTAGGTCGTGACAAACGACAACCTCAGAGTCCTAAGACGAGTCAGGGCTTATATTCTATAACACTAGGTCGTGACAAACGACAACTTCAGAATCCTAAGACGAGTTAGGGCTTATATTATATAGCAGGATACAAAGGCCTAAAGATAAGGTGAGGATTTACGTTGCATAAGCAAGCAACCTCAAAGTCCCAAATAGCCTGAAAGATGTGAGGATTTAGGTCGTGACAAATGATAACCTCGGAATCCTAAGATGAGTTAGGGCTTATATTGTATAGCAGGGCTACACAAAAGCCTAAAGATAAGGTGAGGATTTACGTTGCATAAGCAAGCAACCTCGAAGTCCTATGTATTTAGCCTAAAGATAAGGTGAGGATTTACGTTGCATAAGCAAGCAACCTCGAAGTCTTATGGCTTTAATAAGGTGAGGATTTACGTTGCATAAGCAAGCAACCTTGAAGTCCTATGGCTTTGTTGTTTATATCTAAGGAAGGAAGATTGGTTTAGCAGGTGAGGATTTACGTTGCATAAGCAAGCAACCTCGAAGTCCTATGACTTTGTTGTTTAAGTATAAGGAAGGAAAATTGATTTAGCTGAGGAAGACAGCTTTTTTTTGCTGTTGAAGATGGACGTGCTGCCCACCATACTGGCTCCAAGCTCCTGCCGCGATGAGTTTGAATTATCTATTGTATGAAGTTATAATATTAAATCAGGTGGCCCTATGGTTGAAGTTCTTTAAATTTTATGAGGGTAAATTAAAGTTGATTAGATCGACACCGGTTAGGATCCTACGGTTCCCTCGTTCCGACATCACTATTTTTTATTGGATTCACTTAGAACAAATGAACTTACTAAACCCAACTTAATGAGTTCCATAATTTCATTTAAACCGTGGGAAGCCTCGTTAGCAACCGTAGGTTACCTCCTCCGAGGGATTCCCGATCATCCGATAGAGACATCTTAATTTAGTTGAAGTTGTGGTTTTGTGTGATGTTTGTGATTAAATTTTGAGTTGTTTTATATTTTGAATGTTGTGGCGGTGAATTTTATCTTGGTTGATTTTAGTTTTGGTTTCGGGTTAGGGTTATGGTCAACATGCAAGTTTATGTAGGTAAATGCAAGCATGAAACATGTAAGGAAAAGGCAAAAGAAAGACGATACTATAAACTGTAAAAGCGTACCTGGCGAGTCTTTTCGTTCCAACACTTGAAACTTAGAATGCATGTTAAGGCAGTTTATGAAGAGCAGGAAAGGTAAAATTCTGAGGGGTTTTCCTAACTCTATGTTGTATTTTGGTAAGTCCTTAAAAGTTTAGTTAAGGATAATTTCATTGAGCTGAGAATAATGAAGTTTTAATAGCCTCTGAGGTATCCAACAAGTTAAGAGGGGGAAGCAGGTCCATGCCTCTCTCTCACCAACTAGTGAAAAGCCTCGAGTCCATTTAAACATATTATGTTGCTTAATGGTTCATCCTGTGAATACCCTTGTTACTCAGTGAACATTGATGTCTCAATTATCCCTAAGAAAGGGGTAATTATCATCTGTCATTCAATTTAAGAATTATAGGGTGAAAGACCCATGAAGGGGCAAGTTAGTGTAATTTGAACACTTAGCCAAATTTTAATCCTAATTGTGCTTAGTGGTGTTTCAAGGATTTTTTGTTTTGTTTATTTCTCTAATCTTTGTTTAATAAAGTTTTGATTTAGCANAGGGCATATTAAAGTTGATTAGAGCGACACCGGTTAGGATCCTACAGTTCCCTCGTTCTGGCACCACTATTTACTATCGATTCACTTAGTCCAAATGAATTTACTAAACTCAACTTAATGAGTTCCATAATTTCATTTAGACCTTGGGAAGCCTCGTTACACTTAGTCCAAATGAATTTACTAAACTCAACTTAATGAGTTCCATAATTTCATTTAGACCGCTTAGTCCAAATGAACTTACTAAACTCAACTTAATGAGTTCTATAATTTCATTTATACCGTGGAAAAACCCAAATGAACTTACTAAACTCAACTTAATGAGTTTCATAATTTCATTTAGACCGTGGGAAAGTCCAAATGAATTTACTAAACTCAACTTAATGAGTTCCATAATTTCATTTAGACCGTGGGAATAAATGAACTTACTAAACTCAACTTAATGAGTTCCATAATTTCATTTAAACCGTGGGAAGCCTCATTAACAACCGTAAGTTACCACCTCCGAGGGATTCCCGATCATCCGATAGAGACATCATAATTTAGTTGAAGTTGTGGTTTTGTGTGATGTTTTCATTTAAAATTTGAGTAGGTGTATATTTTTAATTTTGTGGCAGTGAGTTATCTTCGTTGATTTTAATTTTGGTTTCGGGTTATGGTTATGGTTAACATGCAAGTTTATGTAGGTAAATACAAGCATAAAACATGTCAGGAAAAGGCAGAAGAAAGACGGTACTATAAACTGTAAAAGCGTACCTTGCGTGTCTTCTCGTTCCACCACCTAAAACTTAAAAATGCATGTGAGAGAATTTGTAAAGAGCAAGAAAAGTAAAGTTTTGATAATTTTCCTAACCCTATGTCATATCTTGGCGGGTCATTAGAAGTTTAATTAAGGATGACTTTATCAAGCAAGATATATTAAGTTTAGTAGATCTCCGAGGTGTCCAACAGATCTAGGGAAAGAAGCAGGTCCATGCCACTTTCTCGTTGCCTGGTGAAAAATCTCGAGATCTTTTTAAACTTATTATGTTGCTTAATAATTCATCCTAAAAATATCCTTAATGCTCAGTGAACATTGATGCCTCAAATATCTCTAAGAAAGGGGTAATTATCATTTATCATTTAATTTGAAAATTATGTGAGTGAATTCCCTTGAAGGGGAAGTTAGTGTAATTTGAACACTTAGCCAAATTCTTAATCCTAATTGGGCTTAGTGGAGTTTCAATGATGTTTGATTTATTTATGTTTATTTCCCTAATCCTCATTTAGTCAATTTTATTTTAGCCTAAGTCACCACTAAGCCGTTAAGACCTAGGTGAGTGTTTTAATTAGTTTTAAAAAGGGTTAAACCTTAAGTGGTCATGATTCATAATTTGAATTTTTTTTTGAAAATCAAAATAAGGTATTAAATTGATTAATTATGGACATCAAAAGTCGTACCCCTAAGTCCAGGATCATTTAATTTTAATAAACTTCCAAATTTTAATAATTTAGAAATTTATTAACTTAATTAAGAAAGTGAGATTATTTTCTAGCAATTTACCCCTTATGTTTCAAGCATCAAATAAATTTATTAAGATCAGAGGTTACCCATTCCCCTCATTGACTTAAGCCTAAATGTTAATTACGACTAAATTTCCAAAATTACACATTTTTCCCCAAGGCTCTAACACCTCATAATTTGTCAAACTCAATTCAAATGACTTTGAAATTATTATTCTACCTCATTCAAGGGTCAGTTAAGACATCAGAAGAGAAAATGTAATTTTTCAGAATTTAACTTATTTTATATAATTATTTTCATGCAAAAATAGGAATTTTCAAAGAAAATTCCTAACTTGACCAAGATAACTTCTAATGCTTCGAAATTTTTATTGGAGCTAGACTTAGACCAAATAAGCCTTTCGATCAAATTTCATATTTTTTTGAATTCTCTGTGATTTATTAGCATTATTTTAAGTTCTCAGCTATTTAATAAAAATAAAATATTTTAGGTGGTGAAAATTAAGTTATGTATTTTTGAAAATTCTCTCTGAGGTTAGAGAACTCAAAGGAGTAAATTTCACATTTTTTTTTATTTTTCTTGGATTTATTGGAATTATTTTAGTGAAAACTCATTTTTAGCCTCTAAAAATTATTTTTAAGCTTTGAAAATGAGGAAAAATATTTAATTTTTTTTTTATCAAAACTCATCTTTATTTAGAAAATTAGGAAATATATTATAATTTTTCTTAAGTGATTAGAAAGCAATTTAGAACATTTCCATGAGTTTTATTATTTATGTAATTTTTATGAATTTAATTAATTTAAATATTTAAAATAGGCTAAAAATCAAGTTTTTATTTTAAATATAATTTTATTTTTATGAAATATCCTTGATCACAGAGAACTCAAAAAACAAAGTTTCATAATTTTTTGAGTTTTATTTAGATTTTTAAAAATCATATAAGTGTCAAAAGTGGTATTTATTTTTCAAAATCCATTTAAGTTAACAAATGAGCTCAAAATATTTTGAACTTTTTATGATGAGTTTTTTCAATCATAAATCATAATGGAGATAAAAAATCAAGTCATTTAAATGTTTATATTTTCCAAAATTAATTATTTTAGTGATTTTGTGTTTATAAAATTTCAGGGTATTTAAAATGAATTGACCTATGAAATTATTTCTAAAGGCTTCTCTAGTCATGGTAGACCTTCCAAAATTTCTTTAGGATTTTCTAATCAATATGCTATATTCCATGATTATTTTAAAGAAATAATGTGGAATAACTTGAAAAATATGGATCTCTGTATAGAAACCTCCTCTGACTTTGGAAAAATCAGAGAATAATCCCTTGACAGAGGCTACAACATGCCAAAATTTCAAGCCAAGGTGATGTATCAATATGCATGGAGAATCAAATGATCCCAAACAGTGTCTAATTAATTAAAAATATTTTATGCATTAAATGGACTTGAAATTTATTCCACATTATTCTCCTCAGTTCACTGAGCAAGAGGGTATTTTTATTTTATTTTTGTGATTTTTCTACACAAATTTATGGATTTTATAAGTTTGGGGGTATTTAAATAAATAGAAGCTGAGCAAGAGGGTATTTTTATTTTATTTTTGTGATTTTTCTACACAAAGTTATGTATTTTCTGAGCAAGAGGGTATTTTTATTTTATTTTTGTAATTTTTCTACACAAAGTTATGAATTTTCTGAGTTTAGGGTATTTAAATAAATGAGAAAAAGCCCTATCTATCTATTTAAATCGTGCATGCTAACTAGATCTTAGGCAGCTCCGAAGGCATGTGTCGTGCGCTCTGGTTGGACGCCGCCATCTACGTAGATGCTGACTCGGCCTGCGGTTTATGTCCCAGAGCGCTGTCCGGCTCGATCTCCTCCGTCCATTTGATACACGCTCGAATGAACAACTCCCCGTCATCGTCCCCGATAGAATGATCTCGTAATCTTCCACACTAAAACCCTAGGATCTCAGCCTAGACTCAACCAAATCACCTTGGGTTTGATCCTATGGACTCGTTTAAGTGATACGAACATATCCATATGTTAATCATGCAATTAAACTAAGCCTAATAAAATGGAGAATCGAAATAGGCTCGGGATGAGGGGAGGTTTTATACCTTTGCTCTGAGAAGTGAAGCTTCGATCAGAGGGGTTCGACATGTTCGTTGGGGTCTAAGGATTCTAGGGATTGATTCCTTGGTCTTCGTGTAAGGCCTAAGTAGGAATTCGATCACGGCCAGATTTGGGTGTTGGTCTCGAGCTATGGCAGAGGCTCTGTGGAAGGGGGATTTTAAGGGTTTTTGGCTTCTTTCACTGTTGTGAAGGTGTAGGTGAAGTTAATTTGAGTTTGGTGGACTGTGGAGGTGTATTGTGTTTTGTCCTAGTTTTCGGCAAGGTTTCAAGCTCAAAATTGAGCTCCAGTAATGGGAATTGGTGAGGGAAAATAGTTGGAATGCACTGAGGGGATCTTAGGGAAGCTCTATGTGAAGTTTGGAGAGGCCTCTCTATGAAAATGTCAGCACATCTCCCATGGTAGTAGCGGTTGCATTGTGGTGCTTAGATGGGTCTCAGGGCATAATCTTGGGTGCATTGTGGTGCTTACACAAGGAGCTCTTCAATTTGATTTGGATGAGCTGGCCTCTAGGTTTGATTTGGGTGAGGTGTCATTTGGGTGGTTCTTGGTTTTGAGCTTTTTCGGCCACTAGGCTGACCGGCCGGCCAGGGGGAGGTGGCTAGGAGCTCAGGGAACCCAAAGGAATCCATCACAACAATTTAATGCAAATGTGCTTTGATTTGGAAAATATATCTTAAGCATGTACATTTTTGGTAATAATATCCCTTAATTTGGGAGACCTTTGGTCCATGGCTTGATTTAGGTGGTTTCATGGTGTTTGTACTGGTCACTAAGTCAAACTAATGGCTGGGCTGGGGTTAATTTGGTGACTTTAGGGTTAGGTCACATTTAGTGCATGGGTCCAAGTGGGTGCAAATGACCAAAACTTGGGTTTGGGATAGGCTAGACATGTCAATTAGCTCAAATAAATAATGAAATTAGTTTAGATGATCATAAAGAACAACTTTGGTGAAGAATGCAAGTGGTTTTGAGCTCAATTGCAGGGTCAATTTGAGGGAATTTTGAACTTTAATCTATTTGGTTATGTTGGGCTAGGCTTGGGTCTAGCTTGGCTAAGCCTTAGGCTAAGTCCAAATTGATTGTTGTAAATGGTCAATATGGACCTCATGAAGAGTTTTCAACATGAATTGGATGTCATTCTGGAGGTTAAGACAATCAATTGGGAGAAAATTGGGGACTTAGCCATTTGGGGATAAATTTGGGAATTTTGGATTTAGGCCAAAATACAATGGATATGAGGCTTCACCAAGGTCACTGGGGCTAAATTTGGGAATTTTGGATTTAGGCCAAAATAAAATGGATTTGAGGCTTCAACAAGGATGGTTGATTTTGATGTATATGAATGTTATAAAGATTTTTCAACATTAATTGAGGCCAATTGACTAAATTTGGGAGTTTTGGATTTAGGCCAAAATCAAATGGATTTGAGGCTTCACCAAGGTCAATTTATGGTTGATTTTGATGTATAGGAATGTTATCAAGATTTTGCAACATTAATTGGGGCCAATTGGCTAGGCTATGGGTTCAATTTGGTGAGATTAGGTCATATGATTAAAATTCGGGCTTTAACCTAACTCAAAATTGGTCTTAAATCATGGGCCAATTAGCCTTGTATTTGGTTTAGTTTGGTCATATCAAAAGTGAATTTTAGTTTGGGTTTGGAATTGCGGTTGATTGAGGTCAAATTGATGGACATTTGAGTTGGATTTGGGGGAAATTTGGGTCTTTAAAGGGCAATTTGGGAATTTTGGTTAAAGATGGTCAAATTGGCAAAATTGGGTCATGTGGTAGTTAAGAGAAATGATTGGGATTTTCTGCAAAATTTTGGAATTTTTGGAGTTTTGGGATTTTTAGCTATGGAGGGGTATTTTGGTAATTTGGGGGTGTTTTAGGCGTAAAAGGCCAAGATGTNATTTGGGGATTTTGGTTAAAGATGGTCAAATTGGCAAAATTGGGTCATGTGGTAGTTAAGAGAAATGAAATTAGAAATATTTGGGATTTATTGGGATTTTCTGGAAATTTTTGAAATTTTTGGGATTTTGAGCCCAAGAGGGGTATTTTGATAATTAGGGGGTGTCTTAGGGGTAAAATGCCAAGGTGGGTATTTTGGTAGATTTGAGGTACCAAACATCACCAATAAGCCATGGACCAATGGAAAACCCATTTTGGGTTCTCTACATAGTGGTCTTAGCTAAACCATAGCCCTAGGGCTAGTAGGTTTAGGGGATCATCTACATAAGTATCCCAAAAGATCAAGGTATCTAGGCTAGAAATTTGAGTTCAGGGTTGTGAGTGAATGTNTTTTGATCAATTTCAAGCCTTAACGTAATTTTTTATATCATTATAGACATAATTTTAAGTGACTAAATGATGTACTTAGCACATATGAACTTTCACAACAGAAAATATCACATTTATATGTAAATTCCAAGGGGTACAACGTACATTACATAACACACAGTTGACCTCAATTTTGGTTGAGGTTTAGTTTTTCCAGTTTAGTAGCCTAGGGTCTAGCCATAAGACTTTTCTTATTGACTATTCCAAGAAAACTAGACATGGAACCCTCACCATTAGAAATTTCAAACTCTTCTTCACTCAACTTGAAGTTCCACATATTGGTCCTAACCTCTAAACACTTAGTAGGTGGGGTCACTATTGGGGAAACTCAAGATGAGTCACCCTTAGGATTGCTAGACCTTAGGGTTAACCCTGGGTATTGGTCTAGAGATAAGGCATTCACTACACTCATCTACACTCACAATCACGCACAACCTTAAACTTAAATTTCTAACCTAGATCCCTTGATCTTTTGGGATACTCATGTAGATGGTCTCCTAAACCTGCTAGCCGTAGGGCTATGGTTTGGCTAAGACCACTATGTAGAGGACCCAAAAGGAGATTTCCAATGGCCCATGGCTTTTTGGTGATGGTTGGTAAATTAACTCTACCAAAATACCCATCTTGGCCTTTTACCCCTTAAAACACCCCCAAATTACCAAAATACGCCTTTTGGACCCAAAATTCCAAAAATTCCAAAAATTCCCAGAAAATCCCAATAAATCCTAAATATTCCTAATTTCATTTCACTCAACAACCATATTACCCAATTTAGCCACTTTGACCATCTTTAACCAAAATCCCCAAATCGCCCTCTAAAGACCCAAATTTCCCCAAAAAAACTGAAATGTCCATCAATTGGGTCTCAATTCACCCCAATTCCAATCCTAAACTCAAATTCACTTTTTATATGACCAAGTTAAACCAAATATAAGCTCAATTGGTCCATGATTTTAACCCAATTTTGATTTGAGTCAAAACCCCAATTTTGACCACATGACCTAATCTCACCAAATTGAACCCATAGCCTAGTCAATTGGCCTTAATTAATGTTGAAAAATCTTTATGACATTCCTATACATCAAAATCAACCATAAAATGACCTTGGTGAAGCCTCAAATCCATTTGATTTTGGCCTAAATCCAAAATTCACAAATTTAGCCCTAAATTGGCAAAGTCCCCCAAATTTCACCCAATTGATTGCCTTAACCTCCAAATTGGCCTCCAATTCATGTTGAAAACTCTTCATGAGGTCCCTATTGACCATTGAAAATAATTAATTTTGACTTAGCACAAGGCTAACCCAAGCTAGACCCAAGCCTAGACCAACATGACCAAATTGATTAAAGTTCAAAATTCCCTCAAATTGACACTTCAATTGAACTAAAAACCATTTCCATCCTTCACCAAAGTTGTTCCTTATGATTATCTACACCAAATGAAACAATTTTTTGGGTCAATTGTCATGGATAACCTAGCCCAAACCCAAGTTTTGGTCATTTGCGCCCACTTGGACCTACGCACCAAATGTGACTTAACCACCCTAAAGCCACCAAATTAACTCCACCATACCCATTAGTTGGACTTAGTGACTAGTCCAAACACTATGAAATCATCTAAATCAAGCCATGGACCAAAGGTCCTCCAAATTAAGGGATATTATTTCCAAAAATGCGCATGCTTAAGATATCTTTTCCAAATCAAAGCACATTTGCATTAAATTGCTGTGATGGATTCCTCTGGGTTCCCTGAGCTCCTAGCCACCTCCCCTTGGAAAAGCCCAAAATTGACAGCCACCACCATGTCACCTCACCCAAATAAAACCTATAAGCCAGCTCATCCAAATGAAACTATGGAGCTCCTCTGCCCTCCATCTAAGCACCGCATTACACCTCCTAATTGGCCACAACAACCACCATAACCCCATTTTTATAAAAGGCCACCTCCATGGCCGTTAAACAGTGTGTTAAAATTTTCTTAGAGTGGCCTCTCCAAACTTCACACAGAGCTTCCCTAAGATCCCCTCAGTGCATTCCAACCATTTTCCCTCACCTATTCCCATTGTCGAAGCTCAATTTTGAGCTTGAAACCCTGTCGGAAACCAAGAAAGAACCCAATACACCTCCACACTCTACCAAACTTCAATTGCTTATGCCCATACCTTCACAAGAGTGAAAGAAACCAAAGCCCAATCAAATCCCCCTTCCACAGAGCCTCTATCATAGCTCTAGACCAACACCTGAAATCGAGCTTGGTCGAATTTACACATAGGCCTTACACCAAAACCAGGGACTCAATCCCTAGCCTCTGTGGACCCCAACGAACATGTCGAGCACCTCTGATTGAAGCCTCCCTTCTCAGAGTAAAGGTATAAAACTTCTCCTTCTCTCGAGCTTATTTTGATTCTCCATTTACTTAAGCTTGATTTCATGGCATCTTAACTATATGGATGTGTTCGTCTCACTTAGACGAGTCCATAGGATCAAACCTGAAGCGATTTGGTTGAGTCTAGGTTGAGATCTTAAGGTTTTAGTGTGGATGGGTACGAGATCATTCTATCGGGGACGATGACGGGGAGCCATTCGATCGAGCGCGTATCAAATGGACGGGGAAGATTGGGCTGTACAACGCTTCAGGACATAAACCGCGGGCCGAGTCAGCAGCTATGTGGACGACGACGTCCAACCAGAGCGCGCCACGCATGCCTTCGGAGCTGCCCAGAATCTAGTCAGCATGCGCTGTTTAAATAGATAAATAACGGCGGCAACCAACAAGAGCGCGCCACACATGTCTTCGGAGCTGCCTAGGATCTAGTCAGCAACGCGCTGTTTAAATAGATAATAGGGCATTTTTCCTCGCATGCCTTCGGAGCTGCCTAGGATCTAGTCAACACACGCTGTTTAAATAGATAAATAGGGCTTTTTAAATTATTTAAATACCCTTAACTTAGAAAATTCATAACTTTGTGTAGAAAAATCACAAAAACAAACTAAAAATTCCCTCTTGCTCAGTGAACAGAGGACAACAATGTGGAATAAATTCCAAGCCCATTTGATGCATAAAATATTTTTAATTAATTAAACACTATTTGTAATCATTGGATATTGACACATTACCTTGACTTGAAATTTTGGCATGTTGTAGCCTCTGTAAGGGGAAATATTCTCTGATTCGTCCAAAGTCAGAGGAGGTTCCAATAAAGAGATCCATATTTTTCAAGATTTTCCACATTATTTCTTTAAAATACTCATGGAAATTAGCATATTGATTTGAAAATCCTAAGAAAATTTTACAAGGTTCACCATGACTAGATAAGCTTTTGGAAATAATTTCATGGGTCAAGTCATTTAAAATGCCCTTAAATTTTACAAATACTAAATCACTAAGATAATTAATTTTGGAAAACATAAAAATTTAAATGATTTGACTTTTATTCATTGTGATTTATGATCCAGAGAACTCATCATAAAAGTTTCAAAATATTTTGAGTTCATTCAATATACTAAATCACTAAGATAATTAATTTTGAAAAAATATAAACATTTAAATGACTTGATTTTTTATCTCCGAATTTTGGAAAATATAAACATTTAAATGACTTGATTTTTGATCTCCACTATAATTTATGATCCAGAGGAGAAATTTAAACATTTAAATGACTTGATTTTTTATCTCCACTGTGATTTATGATCTAGAGAACTTGTCATAAAAATTTCAAAATATTTTGAGTTCATTTGACAACTTAAATTGATTTTTAAAGATAAACATCACTCTTGGCATTTAAATGATTTTTTAAAAATAAAAATATAACTCAAAAAATTATGAAACTTAGTTTTTCGAGTTCTCTGTGATTAGGGTATTTTCTAAAAATAAAAGGATATTTAAAATAAAATTTTAATTTTTAGCCTATTCTAAATATTTAAATAATTAAAAATTCATAAAAATCATAAAAATAATTAAACTCATGGAAATGTTCTAAATTGTTTTCTAATCACTTAGGAACAATCAGAGTATTTTTCCTAATTTTTTAAATAAAGAAATTGAATTACAAAGCTTAAAAATAATTTTTAAAAAGCTAAAAATAAGTTTTCACTAAAATAATTCCAATAAATCAAGAAAAAATCAAAAAAATATAAAATTTTCTCCTCTCAGTTCTCTAATCTTAGAGAGATTTTTGAAAAATAGAAAACTTAATCTTCACCTCCCAAAATATTTATTTTTATTAAATAACCCATAAATTAAAATAATTCTAATAAATCACAGAGAATTCAAAAAATTATGAAATTTGATCCAAAGGTTTGTTTGGTCTAGGTCTACCTCCAATAAAAATTTCGAGGGATTATAATTTACCTTGGTCATGTTAGTTCTTTGAAAAATCCTATTTTTGCATGAAAATAATTACATAAATTAAATTAAATTTTGAAAAAAAC
Organism: Phalaenopsis hybrid cultivar; assembly: GCA_002079205.1. Classification (NCBI taxonomy): domain Eukaryota; kingdom Viridiplantae; phylum Streptophyta; class Magnoliopsida; order Asparagales; family Orchidaceae; genus Phalaenopsis; species Phalaenopsis hybrid cultivar. Next base: position 103,365 of record JXCR01063239.1, on the reverse strand, counting down.
ACATTTTCTCCTCTGATGTCTTAATTGACCCATGAATGAGATAAGATAAAAATTTCAAAGTCAATTGAATTGAATTTGACAGATTATAAAGTGTTAGAGCCTTAGGGGCAAATGTGTAATTTCAGAAATTTAGTCTTATTTAACAATTAGGCTTAATTCAAGAAGGAAAAATGGGTAACCTCTGATCTTAATCAATTTATTTGATGATTGAAACACAAGGGGTTTAATTGGTAGAAACCAATCTCACTTTCTTAATTAAGATTAATAAATTTCTAAATTATTAAAATTTGGAAGTTTATTAAAATTAAATGATCGTGGACTTAAGGGTATGACTTTTGAAGGCAATAATTAATTAATTTAATACCAATATCTTGATTTTTAAATAAAATCCAAATCATGAATCATGACCACCTAATGTTTAACCCTTTTCAAAAATAATTAAGACACTCACCTATGTCTCAAGGGCTTAGTAGTGACTTAGGCTAAATCAAAAATTGATTAAATAAAGATTAGAGAAATAAACATGATTAAATCAAACATCTTTGAAACACCACTAAGCCCAATTAGGATTAAAATTTTGGCTAAGTGTTCAAATTACACTAACTTGCCTTTTTAAGGGTCTTCACCCACATAATTTTCAAATTAAATGATAAATGATAATTACCTCATTCTTAGGGATAATTGAGACATCAGAGTTCACTGAGTAATAAGGGTATTTACAGGATGAACCATTATGCAACATAATAAGTTTAAATGGACTCGAGGCTTTTCACCAGTTGGTGAGAGGGAGGCATGGACCCGCTTCCCCCTCCTAACTTGTTGGATACCTCAGAGGCCTATTAAACTTAATAATCTTCGCTCAACGAAATCATCCTTAATTAAACTTCTAAGGACCCGCAAAGATATGACATATGGTTAGGAAAATTACCAGAATTTTACCCTTTCCTGATCTTCATAAATTTCCATAACATGCATTTTAAATTTCAGGTGGTTGAACGAAAAGACTCGTCATGTACACTTTTACAGTTTTCAGCGTTGTCTTTCTTGTACTTTCATACTGTACTTTTCTACCTGCAAATTTGCATGCTAAACAACGATGACACCCTGCATGAAAACTAAAACTATCAGGATAGCCACATAACCATAACCATAACCATAACCAAAACCAAAACAAAAATCAACCAAGATACAATTCACCACCACAACATTCAAAATATAAAATAACTCAATATTTAATCACAAACATCACACAAAACCAAAACTTCAACTAAATTAAGATTTCTCTATCAGATGATCGGGAATCCCTTGGAGGAGGTAACATACGGTTGCTAACGAGGCTTCCCATGGTTTAAATGAAATTATGGAACTCATTAAGTTGGGTTTAGTAAGTTCATTTGGACTAAGTGAATCCAATAGAAAATAATGATGCCGGAACGAGGGAACCGTAGGATCCTAACCGGTGTCATTCTAATCAACTTTAAAATGCCCTTATAAAATTTAAAGAACTTCAACCATAGGGCCACCTGATTTGTTATTATAACTTCACACACTAGATAACTCAAACTTGTCACGACAAGGAGCTTGGAGCTAAAATGGTGGGCAGCACAGCCATCTTCAACAACAAAACCTGTCTTCCCTAGCTAAACTAATCTTTCTTCCTTAGAATTAAACAACAAAGCCATAAGACTTCGAGGTTGCTTGCTTTTGCAACGTAAATCCTCACGTTATCTTTAGGCCTTTGTATAGCACTGCTATATAATATATACCCTAACTCGTCTTGGGATTATGAGGTTGTCGTTTGTCAGGATCTAAATCCTCCCATCTTCCAGGCTATTTGTGTGATCATTTCACACGAATGTAAGCCCTAACTAATGAAATTAGCAGGATGAAACACGTAAATATTTCTCCTGACATCTTCCAGGTTATTTGTGTGATCGTTTCACATTAATGTAAGCCCTAACTAATAAAATTGACAGGATGAAATACCTAAATATTTCTCCTCAAAATTGAAGCCAAATATTAGGATAGCTTGGGAGGTTCTCCTCTGGATCCATGACATCTCCTAGTTCTTCTTCCTTTGGATTCTACAATAAAAATGTTCCAAATTTGAACCATTCCGTTTCACACCTCTACGTCCGATTTCGTTGAAGAGTCCTACCCTTCGAAATTCCTTGAAGATAATTTTTCTTGATTTTTATCGAGAGTCTTCTTACGTAACTTTGGTCATCTAAGATGTAATTAACTATAGAGGCTTGCCCTTATAGGAAGCATGTCCGAACCAAGCTTAATATAAATCCTATTTAATCCTTTATATTAAATAGGGGAACTTATCGGCAAATACAAAGGTTTCAATAAACCCTATTTAATCCTTTATATTAAATAGGGGAACTTGTCGGCAAATACAAAGATTTCAGAACGGACGTCATACTTTCCTTAGTTTATTTGATCGAGCCTCATCCTCAAGTCTTGTGTTTATGCTACGGATGTCATACTTTCCTTAGTTTATTTGATCGAGCCTCATCCTCAAGTCTTGTGTTTATCTTTCAGGATAGATATGGTACAGTGCTCTTTCATTTTAAACTATGAAAAATATGGGGTCAGTTCGATTTCATACTTCAAAATCCTTCCAAAGCGGGCGATGAGATTTTGATTCCAGCGACCGATAGCTTCTTACGGGCAACTCCCCACAAACCAACTCGAAATAACGTTGGCAGCTTCTGGCGACTCCACTGGGGACAAGCTTTTCTCTCCATACAAACCAAGAAATTTTATCTTCACACATCAATAAAAATGTCCATGTCCCTCTTGGACAAAATTACCTTTCTTCTGTTGACATACTTTACCTATTTGTATCTTGGGAAAGTACAACTAACTCCTTGGACTTCAGGACTAACAGTTCAACCATCTTTGAACAGAGGGGTTCAGAGGGTTATTAAAGACTCTTTAAATTTTCATGCAAGGTCGGACCACCAATAGGTGTGACGGTGGACTAATTCCACATGGGCATTTTCTGCCACTAATTGGGTCCCGCACTGGGTCCTAAAATTGTTCACATCTCCCATCCAAAATTTTGTTTGGTACTTCGCCAATTAAACCAAATTGTGTTGTGCTGCGCACACTTTGAAATATTAAGTAAATTTTACACCTTTTTTAACAAAGATGTTAAAAATACCTGTAAATTAAGACCCGCCCAGTCTACAAATTAACCTCTATTTTCAGTGCTTGCACTAAATATTATAAGGTTTTTGGCCATATAGCTAACCCTAAACTTTCTGTTTTAAAGCTCGCTGCGATGGCCTACCCAACGCTGACCTTTTCCTACAATCTGCCAACGGACCGCAGCGCCCGTAATGTCACTCCCACCATCAAGTTTGAAGGTGGATTTGAAGACCTTGAGATTATCCTCGAGAAAGCCCCATTCGTGGTAATGAAGATCGCTGCTCCATAAGTACAAGAGTCGCGTGCAGAATTTAGTTTGAACTGCTATCAGGACTTCCTTGCCTGCAAGAAGGCTAGAGCTGTTGTCATCAAGCCTGCTATTTCTGCTACTGCTAAGGGAAAAGAAGTGATGTTCGTTGAAGATTCAACCAAAGGATTAACTATTCCACCACTCGTGTTTGACATTGGGTCGTGCTCAAGGACTGTACCACTGACCCGAACTCAAAGGAGGAACCGCAATAGGAGAGTTCGGAGGGCCATCAAAGCTCAGACTCCTAAAAACACACCCATTGAGGAGCCTCATCAAGCTGAAGAAGTGTTACCAGAAATTTATCCACTCCTACGAGGGAGTAGATTCCATCCTATGACAGATATTAATAGATATGAGAGTATCCAAAAGATTGTTGCCGCATTACCATCACCTCATGGACATGGTGAGGAGGGAAAGAAATTCGTCCCCATCACCCAAGTTAGTGCAGTCTTCTGAAGGTATGCTACTAAAGAAGGATGTTCTGTTAGTGAGTTACTTAAACGAGTGGGACATGCAATTTCCCCTCATATGAAAAATGAAATTTTGAAGGATGTTAAGTCCACTAGAAAATCTCCTAAGTCGACTATAAAGTCACCTACCTGTATTCCCGTCTGGTTTTGTTTGGGAAACCGAGTTGATACTGTTATAGTCACCACCGACCATACAACCACCAGGATCGCAGGTCGCCGGCCGATTAAGTCAAGACTGGGTCCGAGAAGTTTACCCGTCATTCCTGCAATCACTGAAAGAAAGACAAGATGATTACCTGACACTGTAGCCGGTCTACACCACGGGGAGCATACTTTCCCTCGACATATCGATGTCTCTTCTAAAACGTCCCTTCCTGAGGCATCATCATCGAAGAAGAAGAGGGTATGGGTACCCAAGGTCGCTGCACCGATACCGTTCAGTGAGCTTGCAGGACAGGACGTAAAACCAGTGCCTGAAACATCTGACATCGTCCCGACAATAGCACAGCGAGATGGAGGAACAAGTTGAGGATTTCCATCAAGGTCCTCCAGATCTTAAAGCAATCAAGGAATTCAAAATTGAGAAAAAGGTTGAGAAACTAATGATCGAGATTTCTGAGTTAGCTCGAGAACATGGAGTTTCCATCAATAGTGACAAAGAGGATTTTGATTTTAGTGATTACTTGAAGGAAGATTTTATGGATGTCCATATGATCAAAACCAGAGGTACCACATCTGCACGCGAGGCTCAACCTCACACTGAAGAGAACACCGTAGATGAGCTGCATAGGGTTATCCTCCTAAGGGATGAGCAAGTTGTTCTAATGGAGAAAAGAATAGAAAAGATGACTGCAACTATGACCGCCATGACCATCATTCAAGGGCAATCACAAGCATCAAGATCGGCTTCTTCAGAGATCAATCAGCCAGAAATCATACACATCGCAGATGAAAGAAGGGAGGCTACTTCGACAGATAAAGAAGAATAACCAAAGAAAGATTCTCCAACAGATGCCATGCCAGAAAAAGAGTTCAAGCAAATGGTTGAAAAAGTGCGATAGGCCTTAGCCCAGTCCAAGGGAGGTGCATCAATTTTAAACTGTAGACCTTACCAAGAGGAGTTCGATGCCGTCCCTTTTCCCAAAAGTTTTGTGACCCCAAACTTCAAGATATTCGATGGGATTGGAAATTTCGGAGAGCACATAACACCTTTTTGAGCCAATTCTGACAACACGAGGAATAGCGAAGATCTACTCTGCCACCAGTTCGTCAACAACTTGTCAGAGATTGCATTTGACTGGTATGCTGACTTGCCCAACGGGTCAGTTAAAACATTTTCTGAGTTGGACCAGTTATTTGTGAAAAGATTTGCTGGGGCACAACATCATGTGTCTATTGGAGAACTCATGATGGAGAAGCAGAAGCCTAGTGAAACCTTGGCAGACTATATTTTGACGTGGAGAAACCTTAGCATGAATTGTGAACCTCAGCTATAAGAACATCAAGTGATTGAGATTCTACTCAAAAGCATTCATGGGCTAGTGGATTTCATGCTTAAGGGACTCACCATCAAATCCTTCAAGATGCTGCTCAGTAAAGCCAGCAGTCTTCAAGAAGAAATGAAGAACATGGAGCCGCATGAAAAGTCTAAGGTGACCAGAGTGTTCGAAAAGAAATCAAGGGTAGTCGCAACTGTTGACAGAGGAAAGCAGCCGATAAAGATATATGCAGAAGATCATCGTCAGTCTTCATCACAGTACTCTCAGAAATAGAGCAGTCAATCCAACCAATGGCCGTCTCAAGAGGGATCACCTCGAACAACGAGCAAAGAATATCCCCGTTAGATTGATAGAAAGTTGTTTGTTCCTTCAAAGATGAAGTTGTACCTAAAATATTCAAAAGCTTGGTGAAGAAACCATAATTCAAACTGCCTAATCCAAAGAAAACCGAAGAGGTGGATAAGAAGAATGAACCAAATTATTGCCCGTACCACCGGTTACTTGGACACACTATAGACAAGTGTTTCGTCTTTAAAGACTGGCTTGAGAAGAACCTCAAGGAAGAGAATATAACAATCCAAAAGTAGTATTTGAGAGAACCTAAAAAAGTTCCATAAACATGATTTCAACTGAGTCAATCTCCCCAATTATCCATATATGTCGGAACAGATGGATGGAGTACAACTTGGGATGAACTCAAGAGGGTCCTCAATCGAATTCATGATTCTTCGAAACAAGCTTCCACAGATACCGATGAAGGATGGAATGAGGTATGGAGCAGATCATCCAAGAAGATACTAAACAAGCTACAATCTGCATCAGAACAAGCCTCCATTCATAGTCTGCAGCATACCGAGCCAGAGATGAAGATTTCGCCAGAAAATCTGTCATCCTCAAGGACAAAGAACAAGAAAAAGAAGAGCATCATTGGCAAGATTGATACAATGGGGGGGTAGGATAGGGGCTTCCTCTACTAGATTGGTTGTCTGAGATTTGGGGAAGAAAATCCTCGAACCCTTGACTTTGTATGATTATCTTTTTGCCCCTCTAGGGTCTTATGAATATAATGGTTGTAATTTCGGCTACGTTCTGACTATTTCTGGTAATAACGTGACTGATTATAACCAAGCTAGTTGCGATCTCAATCCCCAAAATGATCCACAAATCGTACTTGAGTCCGATGAACTCATTGTCAAGGCCAAGGAAGAACTCAACGATATCGCTTACGATAGCACCGATAACGAAGAACCAACTCTCGAGCATCATCGTGCACTATTTTCCATCAACTTAGACCTCTCTGATGAAGAGGAAAAGACACCAAAAGATTCAACAATGATGTCTCAAGAAGAAGAAGTCACAGAAGTCAACTTAAGGAGTGAAAAAGTGTTACCACCAAGAACAGCTCCAACAGACAAAGGAAAACATATAATGACTCGAGAAGAGATACCCCCGCCTCCACCAGTGGAAGAGCCACATAATCAAGACAAAATCGGAGGAGCATGCAAAGTATACAACGTGCTAGCTCATCTTAGGAAGTTTCCTGCCCGACTAAGCATCTACGACGCTCTGATCCTATCAAAGGTATGAGAGAATCTCTGGTTATAACTTTTCTAGATCCATAAATTTGATTAGCTCTGTTGTCTAGCACATCCTTAGATGAAGTTTGCTCGTTGAGAGAAAAGTCAGGGGTAACCTTCATAGATGAAGACTTGCTGCTCAGTATTGCCGACCACAACGGTCTTCTCTACATCTCCGTCAACATTGGCAGATTTACATTATCTAGAGTTTTAGTGGATTCTGTAGCATCTCTTAACATGATGAGTCTACAGACGTTAGTATATTTGGACTACGACGTTGAGGTGCTCATCCCTGATAAGATGATGTTAAGAGGATTCAACCAAAAGGGAGAAAGAGCCCCTGGATCAATTTCATTACTTATGAAGGTTGGAGAACTCGTAACAACCGTTAAATTTCATAGCATCAATGCCGATAACTCTTTTAACGCTCTATTGGGTCGACCATGGATTTATGAGCACAATATGGTCCGATCATCCCTACACCAGTGCATTAAATACCGCAAAGATGGTCAAGAAAATTACATCAAGGGAGACCTACAACCATTTTCAGTGCATTAAGTTGGTATCCATGAAGATGCTGCCTATTGCGCGCCTCCAAAGAAAACTGTCTTCTCGCGCAAATTTTTTTCAAACAAAGATGAAGATTTAAAAGGATCACAAAAAGGAGGCCAGACAACTCCGTTTCAACAACCTTTTACCACTCCCTTACAACAAGTGTTCTTTTGGTTCACGCACTCGAGGTCGAGGCCGGGGATGCGGACGAGGAAAGATCAATTTAATTGTTGAACGGAGTAGGCCAACTATCAACATTGGTGATAAAGATAGTTCTGAAGATGAGGTGATGATGACAAAGCAGAAGAAACCTCAGTACGAGATATCCCTAGAAGATACAGAGAGGAATGAATATGAAACAATGTATGATCGGATAAAACACTATGTGGATACTATGACTCTCACTCCGATTCTCTCTCAAAAGGTCGAGAGTTTAGAGATCAAGGAAGTCCGTAGTGCTTGTTCAAAGCTGATCAAATTTTACCGCGCTTCTACCTCTACTGAGCTTGAAGAACATGTAAATTTGGATGTTGATTCTAATGAATTAATGGAATTGCCTTTTGGTTACATCTCGCCTTGTGTTCAAAAGTTAATTCAGTAGGGACACTTACCAAAATGAATATCAAAAGATAAATTTCAACTTTTTGAAAAATTGTGGAATGTTAAAAGTCGAACTCCCAATTCAAAAGAAGGTCATGAATTTGGTACAGTTGGACCAGTCGATGATTCTGAATTTTGCATGGTTGTTACTAGTGAGTCAGAAGAGGATTATCTCGATATAGAGGATGACTCTGCTGATCAACCAACAGAAGATGCTCTGCAAGAATTTGAGGAAGAAATTAAATCCACTATCGATTAATTGAAAGAGATTAACCTCGGGACTGAAAAATGACCTCGACCTACATTTATCAGCTCTCTTCTTGATGACGAAGAATCCGCAGAACTGCTCAAACTATTAACATAATTCAATGATTGCTTCGCATGCAGCTACGATGAAATGTCAGGACTGTCAGCAGAGGCTGCAGACCATAAACTTGGGGTGGACAAGAATGTAACCCCAGTAAAACAAGCTCTAAGGAGAATGCGCCTCGAGATAGAACAACAAATCATCGCTGAGGTAAAGAAATTGATAGACGCCAACTTTGTTAAAGAAGAGCAGTACCCCAAGTGGTTAGCTAATATTGTAACGGTTAAAAAAAAATGGACAGATCCGCGTTTGTGTAGACTTCAGAGATTTGAACAAAGCATGTCCAAAAGACGAGTTTCTACTGCCTATGCCGGAGTTGATGGTGGACATCGCTTCAACACATGAGATTTTCTTCTTCATGGATGGATCTTCGGGATATAACCAAATTAAGATGGCTCTCGAGGATGCAGCGCTTACAACTTTCAGAACACCGATTGAAATCTTCTGCTACACAGTGATGTCGTTCGGCCTAAAGAACGTGGGAGCAACATATCAGCGTGCAATGACGAAGATTTTTGACGACCTCATTCATAATCAAGTAGAATGCTACGTGGATAATCTGGCCATCAAAAGTAAACGGAAAATAGACCATTTGTACGATTTGAGGATTTTGTTTGAACGGTTACGATGATATGAGCTTAAAATGAATCCCTTAATATGCGCCTTTGGCGTCACCTCCAAGAAATTTCTAGGATTCGTTGTCCGTCATCGGAGAATCAAGATCGACCCGGATAAGATTAAAGCTATCTTGGAAATGACTCCCCCTAAAATTTGAAACAGCTACGTTCCTTCCAAAGGAAGTTAGCATATTTGAGACGCTTTATTTCTAATCTCTCAGGTAGGTGTCAGCCTTTCTTGGCATTGATTAAAAAGGACGCCAAATTTATTTGGGAAGAGAAATGCTAGTGGGCCTTTGAGGATGTTAAACAATATTTAATGACACCTCCTATTTTGGCAGCCCCTATCTTAGGGAAACCGTTGATACTTTATATCACAGCTTTAGATGACTCTCTTGGAGCCCTCTTAGCCCAAATCAATGAGGAGGGAAAAGAAAATGCGCTTTACTACTTTTGTCATCGTCTAATACTGACCGCGATAACGTATCCACCTATTGATAAGCATTGTCTGACACTAATTTTTGCTGCTCAAAAGCTCAGACATTATATGCTTTCTCAAAAGATCACCCTAATTTCGAAAGTTAATCCATTGCAATATTTGATGACCCGACCAACACTCTCCGGACGTTTAGCAAGATGGTCAATTGTCGGCGTTATTTCAGGTTGGTTTGTGAGGTTGCCCGTATAAAGCTGTCGGTTGCTGGAATCGAAATCCCGTCGCCCGCTTCGAAAGGACATTGAAGTATGAAATCAAACTAACCCCATATTTTTCTCGGAAGGACGTTGAAGTATGAAATCAATTTGATCCCATATTTTTCATAGTTTAAAATGAAAGGATTGTACCTCAAATCCTGTATCTATCCCAAAGGATAAACACAAGACTTGAGGATGAGGCTCGATAAAAATATTTAGTTTTAGAAAAATATAAAATCAAACTGACCCCATATTTTTTATAATTTAAATGAAATAGCATTGTACTAAGTATGAAATCAAACTGACCCCATATTTTTCATAGTTTAAAATGAAAGAGCACTGTACCTGGGTATGAAATGAAACTGACCCCATATTTTTCATAGTTTAAATGAAAGAGCACTATACCTCAAACTGTATCTATCCCGAAGGATAAACACAAGACTTGAGGATGAGGCTCGATCAAATAAACTAAGGGATCCCGAAGGATAAACACAAGACTTGAGGATGAGGCTCGATCAAATAAACTAAGAAAAGTATGAGGTCCGTTACCGAAGGATAAACACAAGAATTGAGGATGAGGCTCGATCAAATAAACTAAGGAAAGTATGACTTCCGTTTGGTCTGCAAAACCTTTTTATTTGCCGACAAGTTCCCCTATTTAATATAAATGATTAAATAGGGTTTATATTATGTCAGGTTATGACATGCTTCCTATAAGGGCAAGCCCCTATAGTTAATTACATATTAAATGACCAAAGTCACTTAAGAAGACTCTCGATAAAAGTCAAGAAAAATTATCTTCAAGGAATTTCAAAGGGTGGGACTCTTCAATGAAATCAAATGTAGAGGTGTGAAAGGGGATTGGTTCAAATTTGGAATATTTTTTTGTAGAATCCAAAGGAAGAAGAACTATGGGATGTCATGGATCCAGAGGAGAACCTCGGTGACTTCCGAAGCTATCCTAATGTTTTGCTTCAATTTTAAGGAGAAATGTTTAGGTGTTTCATCCTGCCAATTTTATTAGTTAGGGCTTACATTTGTGTGAAATGATCACACAAATAGCCTGGAAGAAGTGAGGAATTACGTCGTGACAAACGACAACCTCGGAATCTTAAGATGAGTTAGGGATATATTGTATAGCAGGGCTATGCAAAGGCCTAAAGATAAGGTGAGGATTTACGTTGCATGAGATGTATAGCAGAATACAAAGGCCTAAAGATAAGGTGAGGATTTACGTTGCATAAGCAAGCAACCTCAAAGTCCCAAATAGCCTGAAAGATGTGAGGATTTAGGTCGTGACAAATGATAACCTCGGAATCCTAAGATGAGTTAGGGCTTATATTGTATAGCAGGGCTACACAAAAGCCTAAAGATAAGGTGAGGATTTACGTTGCATAAGCAAGCAACCTCGAAGTCCTATGTATTTAGCCTAAAGATAAGGTGAGGATTTACGTTGCATAAGCAAGCGACCTCGAAGTCCTATGGCTTTTTTTTTAAGTCTAAGGAAGATGGATTGGTTTAGCTGGGGAAGAAAGGTTTTGCTGTTGAAGATGGTCGTGCTGCCCACCAAGCTAACTCCAAGCTCCTTGCCGTGACTAGTCTGAGTTATCTAGTGTGTCAAGTTATAATATCAAATCAGGTGGCCCTATGGTTGAAGTACTTTAAATTTTATGAGGGCATATTAAGGTTGATTAGAGCGACACCGGTTAGGATCCTACGGTTCCCTCGTTCCGACACCACTATTTTCTATTAGATTCACTTAGTCCAAATGAACTTATTAAACTCAATTTAATGAATTCCAAATTTCATTTAAACCGTGGGAAGCCTCGTTAGCAACCGTAGGTTACCTCCTCTGAGGGATTCCCAATCATCCGATAGAGATATCTTAATTTAGTTGAAGATGCGTTTTTGTGTGATGTTTGTGATTAAATTTTGAGTTGTTTTATATCTTGAATGTTGTGATGGTGAATTTTATCTTGGTTGATTTTAGTTTTAGTTTTGGTTATGGTTATAGTTAACATGCAAGTTTATGTAGGTAAATGCATGCATGAAACATGTAAGGAAAAGGTAGAAGAAAGATGGTATTATAAGCTGTAAAAGCGTACCTGGCGAGTCGTCTCGTTCCACCACCTGAAGCTTGAAAATGCATGTGAGGGCATTTATGAAGAGCAAAAAAGTAGAGTTCTGAGGGGTTTTCCTAACTCTATGTTGTATTTTGGTGAGTCCTTAAAAGTTTAATTAACGATTATTTCATTAAGCAAAAAATATTAAGATTAATAGGCCTCTGAGCTATCCAACAAGTTAGGAGAGGGAAAGCAGGTCCATGCCTCCCTCTCATCAACTAGTGAAAAGCCTCGAGTCCATTTAAACTTATTATGTTGCTTAATGGTTTATCCTGTAAATATCCTTAATGATCAGTGAACATTGATGTCCCAATTATCCAGGTGAAGACGCTTAAAGGGGCAAGTTAGTGTAATTTGGATACTTAGCCAAATTTTTAATCTTAATTGGGCTTAGTGGTGTTTCAAGGATATTTGATTTAATTATATTTATTTCTATAATCCTCATTTAGTCAATTTTGATTTAGTTTAAGTCACCACTAAGCCCTTAAGACCTAGGTGAGTGTCTTAATTAGTTTTGAAAAGGTTAAGCTTTAAGTGGTCATGATTCATGATTTGTATTCTATTTGAAAATCAAAATAGGGGTATTAAATTGATTAATTATTGGCTTCAAAAGTCATACCCCTAAGTCTAGGATCATTTAATTTTAATAAACTTCCAAATTTTAATAATTTAGAAATTTATTAATCTTAATTAAGAAAGTGCAATTGGTTTCTACCAATGAACCCCTTTGTGTTTCAAACATCAAGTGAATTGATTAATATTAGAGGTTACCCATTCCCCTTCTTGAATTAAGCCTAAATGTTGATTAAGGCAAAGTTTCCAAAATTACACATTTGCCCCTAAGGCTTTAACAATTCTAAATTTGTCAAATTAAATTCAAATGACTTTGAAATTTTTATCCTACCTCATTCATGGGTCAATTCAGACATCAGAAGAGAAAATGTGATTTTTCAAAATTTAATTAAATTTATATAATTATTTTTGAGCAAAAATAGGATTTTTTAAAGAAAAATTCCTAACTTAACCAAGGTATATAATAATCTTTTGAAATTTTTACTCGAGGTAGACCTAGACTAGAGGAGCCTTTGTATCAAAGTTCACAATTTTATGAATTCTCTGTGATTTAGTAGAATTATTTTAAGTTCTGGGCTATTTAATACAAAATAAAATATTTTAAGCGGTGAAGATTAAGTTTTATATTTTTGGAAAATCTCTCTAAATTCAAAGAACTCAAAGGAGCAAATTTTATATTTTTTTTATTTTTTCTTAAGTTATTGGAATTATTTTAGTGAAAACTCATTTTGAGCCTTTTAAAAATTATTTTTAAGCTTTGAAATTCAATATCTTTATTTAGAAAATCAAGAAAAATATTTTAATTGTTCCTAGGTGATTAGGAAACAATTTATAACATTTCCATGAGTTTTATTATTTTTAAGATTTTTATGAATTTTTAATTATTTAAATATTTAGAATAGGCTAAAAATCAAATTTTTATCTAAAATATCATTTTATTTTTAGAAAATAACCCTGATCACAGAGAACTAAAAAAACTAAGTTTCATAATTTTTTGAGTTATATTTTGATTTTTAAAAATCATTTAAATGTTAGGAGTGATATTTATCTTTAAAAATCATTTTAAGTTATCAAATGAACTCAAAATATTTTGAAACTTTTATGATGAGTTCTGTAGATCATAAATCACAGTGGAGAATCAAGTTATTTAAATGTTTGTATTTTCCAAAATTAATTATCTTACTGATTTAGTATTTGAAAAATTTAAGGATGTTTTAAATGATTTGACACATGAAATTATTTTTATAGGTTTCTCTGGTCATGGTAGACCTTCCAGAATTTTGTTGGGATTTAATAACCAATATACTAATTTCCATGAATATTTTAAGTAAATGATGTGAAATAACTTGAAAATATAGATCTCTATATAGGAACCTCATCTGACTTTGACAAAATCAGAAAGTATTCCCTCTTATGAAGGCTACAATATGTTAGAATATTAGGTCAAGGTGATGTGTCAATATGCATGAAGAATCAAATATTTCCAAATAGTATTTAATTAATTAAAAATATTTTATGCATCAAATGGACTTAAAAATTATTGCACATTATTCTCCTCTATTCACTGAGCAAAAGGGTATTTTTATTTTATTTTTGTGATTTTTCTACACAAAGTTATGTATTTTTGAAGTTTTGGGGATTAAATAAATAAGAAAAATGCCCCTATTTTCCTACTTACATGTCAACCTCGTACGGGTCGAACAGGCCACGTGTCTCTGCGTGATTGGAGCGGCCAGCCAGGTCATTCCCGCCCATGTCCGAGCACGGTCTGTCCGACGCGATCAGGACCACCCGATCAATTCACGCTCGATCTGACGGTCACGGGTCATCGTCCCAAATGAACTGGACCCGAAAATTGTCCATTTTAAAATGCTAATATCTCACTCGATTCTCAACAAAATTGAGTGAAATGTTTTTTAAAATTCTTGTATTGACTAGTAGAACACATCCAAACAGTTAATAAACCCTTAAATGGACTTTATATGCATGAATAATTAAAAGAAGCTCGGTTTAGGGATAACTTTTAATAGCTTGGTCCAAGAAGGGTAGCCTCGATTGGATGCTTGTAGCAGCTTTATGTGGCTACCGAAAGCCTAGGGATGGAGCCTCTGGTTGTGGTGAAATGCCTAGACCCAAATTCGATCAAGGCCGATTTGCGGGTTTGATCGAAGTCCACCTTAAGGTGATCGGATGATGGGGCTTTTATGGGGGATCTTCTTCTCTTGATGTTGGAATGGTGTGGGTGCAATTAATTTAAATTTGGTGGAAGTTTGGAGGATGTCCTGTTTCAGCCTTGAAATTGAGCTCCAAAATTGAACTCAAGCAATGGATTTGAGTGGCTTAGGAAGGTTTAGTTAACCTCAAGAGGTCTCAAGGAAGCTCTTGAAGAGGTTTTACAGAGTCTCCCCAAGGAATTTCAAGCTCTCTCTCTTTTTCCATGGAGGGGGAGTTTAAATAAAATGGCCTAGGCTGGCTGTCAGGGTTAATTGAGGGGATTTGGTTGCACCAATAAGCAGTTGGGCAGAGATATTTCAAGTTATCCCTTTGGCAGATTTGGCCTTTGGGTTTGAATTGGGTGAAAATCCCTTGTCTTGGCCATTTTCTAGCCACCAAGGTGGCCGGCCGGCGAGGCATTGGTCACCTCTTGGCTCAGGGAAGTCAGGGGGTAGCTAATGATGAATATCGCCCAAGGGTAAGTGATGATGTTGGAGATATTTCAAGTTAGGTCCAAAAATGCATAAAATCCCTTAATTTGGGGATCCATTGGTCCATAGCTTATCATGGTGATTTTAAGAGGGTTTAGCCTAGTCTTTAGGAAGGTTTTTGTGGCTGTGAAATCATTACTTTGGTGGCTTAGACATGGTCAAGTCAATTTTTGGTGAAAGGGTCCAAGTGAGTGCAAATGACCAAAGCTTGAGTTTGGGCTAGGCTAAAAATTGGCCTAATTAATTGTTGCATTTGGTGTAGATGATCATAAGAAATAACTTTGGTGAAGGATGGAAGTGGTTTTGAGTTCAATTGAATGGTCAATTTGAGGGAATTTTGAACTTTAATCAATTTGGTCATGTTGGGCTATGCTTGGGTCTAGCTTGTGTTAGCTTTGGGCTAAGTCCAAATTGATTGTTGTAAATGGTCAATAGGGACCTCATGAAGAGTTTTAGACATGAATTTGATGCCAATTTGGAGGTTAAGGTAATCAATTGGGTGAAATTTGGGGACTTAGCCAATTTGGGGCTAAATTTGGGAATTTTGAATTTAGGCCGAAATTAAATGGATTTGAGGCTTCACCAAGGTCAATTGATGGTTGATTTTGACGTATAGTAATGTTATAAAGATTTTGAAACATTAATTGAGGCCTTTTGACTAAGCTATGGGTTCAGTTTGTGAGATTAGGTCATATAGTCAAAATTTGGCTCAAATCAAGGACCAATTGAGCTTTGATTTGGTTTAGTTTGGTCATATCAAAAGTTACTTTGAGTTTAGAATTGGAATTGGGGTCAATGGAGATCAAATTGATGGATATTTGAGTTGGATTTGGGGAAATTTGGGTCTTTAAAGGGCAATTTGGGGATGTTGGTTAAACATGGTCAATTTGGCCAAATTGGATCATGTGGTAGTTAAGAGATATGAAATTAGGAATATTTGGGATTTATTGGTATTTTATGGGAATTTTTGGAATTTTTGGAATTTTGGGTTATGGAGGGGTATTTTTGTAATTTGGGGGTGTTTTAGGGGTAAAAGGCAGAGATGGGTATTTTGGTAGAGTTCAGGTACTAACCATCACCAATAAGCCATGGAACAATGGAAAACCATAGCCCTAGGGCTAGTAGGTTTAGGGGACCATCTACATGAGTATCCGAAAAGATCAAGGAATCTAGGCTAGAAATTTGTTGTGGGTGCAGATAAGTGTAGTGAGTGTAGTGAGTGTAGTGAATGCCTTAGCTCCAGACCAACACCAAGGGTTAACCTTAGGGTCCAATAGTCCTAAGGGTGACTCATCTTAAGTTTCCCTCATAATGATCCCACCTACTAAATGCTAGAGGTTGAGACGAACATGTGGAACTTCAGGTTGAGTAGAGAAGAGTTTGGAATTTCTAGTGGTGAGGGTTTCACGTCTAGTTTTCTATGAATAGTCAATAGGAAAATCCTATGGCTAGACCTTAGGCTACTAAAGAGGAATAACTAACCTCAACCAAAAATGAGGTCAACAAATGGACCCCCAATAAGTGTGGTGTGCTGGGCAAGCACACCGCGCGTGTTGGCGTTGACCGACGAGATCAGCAAAAACTAATACAAACTCCTAAGTCAACAGACCCGGAAGTATGCGTAAAGTTGTGTGTGATTTGTTTCTGCTGGGGATTTAGCAGGTGATAGTCTAGTTAAAATCAAGGAGTAGGGACGCTCGCTGGGGATCGGAGAGTGAATTTTGAGTTATGAAATTTCAAAGATTGCTAAAGGATGGGAGTCAAAATGTAAGTGTTGACCCCGAGGTGGGAATTGAAATTCAAATATCAACTCAAAATGAGAGAGAGAGAGATAGAGAGAGAGAGTCGGAGTGTAAGGACCGACCTCGAATATAATGAAACAGAGATGTAGGATGATTCGGAAATGAGAATTGAAATGTAGGTCAATTCTCAAAAGAGAGTGTCAGAATGTAAGGATCATTCAGAAATGAGAATTGAAATGTAGGTCAATTCTCGAAAGAAGGTGTCGGAATGTAAGGTTTCGGAAATGAGAATTGAAATGTAGGTCAATTCTCAAAAGAGAGTGTCGGAATGTAAGGACCTCGGAAATGAGAATTGAAAGTAGGTCAATTCTCAAAAGAAAGTGTCGGAATGTAAGGACCGGCCTCGCAGAAATGAGAATTGAAATGTAGGTCAATTCTCAAAAGAAAGTGTCAGAATGTAAGGACCGATTTCGAATGTAATGAATCTAAAATGTAGGACTGATTCGGAAATGAGAATTGAAATGTAGGTCAATTCTTAAAAGAAAGTGTTGTAATGTGAGGACCGACCTCCAATGTAATGAATCATAAATGTAGGACTGATTCGGAAATCAGAATTGAAATGTAAGTCAATTCTCAAAAGAAGGTATCGGAATGGAAATGTAGGATTGATTCGGAAATGAGAATTGAAATGTAGGTCAATTCTCAAAAGAAAGTGTCAGGATGTAAGGAAAGACCTCGAATGTAATGAATCAGAGATGTAGGACTGATTCGGAAATGAGAATTAAAATGTAGTTCAATTCTTAAAAGAAAGTGTCGGAATGTAAGGACCGACCTCGAATGTAATGAATCAAAAATGTAGGATTGATTCGGAAGATTGCGATAGGAGGGACTCCTAAAGCAACGCAGAATCGGATATAAAATCCTTAAGCTCTAGAATATCATAGGGTTTGATTTGAAAGATTGCGATAGGAGGGACTCCTAAAATAATGCGAAATCAGATATAAAATCCTCAACCTTTATAATTTGATTTGAAAGATTGCAATAGTATGAGGTCCTAGAGCAACGCAGTATCAGATGTAAAATGCTCAACCTCTGGAATTTGATTTGAAAGATTGCAATAGGATGAGCTTCTAGAGCAATGCAGTATCGGATGTAAAATCCTCAACTTCTGGAATTGATTTGAAAGATTGCAATAGGTTGAGCTCCTAAAGCAACGCGGTATCGGATGTAGAATCATCAACCTCTAGAATTTTATTTGAAAGATTGCGATAGGATGAGACCCTAAAGCAACGCGGTATCGGATGTAAAATCTTCAAACTCTATAATTTGATTTGAAAGATTGCGATAGAATGAGAACCTAAAGCAACGCAGAATCGGATGTAGAATCCTCAACCTCTAGAATTTAATTTGAAAGATTGCAATAGTATGAGCTCCTAGAGCAACGCGGTATCAGATGTAAAATCTTCAACCTCTGGAATTGATTTGAAAGATTGCAATAGGATGAACTCCTAAAGCAACACGATATCAAATGTAAAATCCTCAACCTCTAGAATTTGATTTGAAAGATTGCCATAGGATGAGAAGTTAAAGCAATGCGGCATCAGATGTAAATCTTCAACCTCTATGAATTTATTTGAAAGATTGCAATAGGATGAGCTCCTAGAGCAACGCGGTATCGGATGTAAAATCCTCAACCTTTGCAATTTGATTTAAAAGATTGCAATAGGATGAGCTCCTAGAGCAACGCGGTATCAGATGTAAAATCCTCAACCTCTTGAATTGATTTGAAAGATTGCAATAGGATGAGCTCCTACAGCAACGCGGTATCAGATGTAGAATCCTCAACCTCTAGAATTTGAATTGAAAGATTGCGATAGGATGAGAACCTAAAGCAACGCGGTATCGGATGTAAAATCTTCAACCTCTAGAATTTGATTTGAAAGATTGCAATAGGATGAGCTCCTAGAGCAACGCGGTATCAGATGTAAAATCCTCAACCTCTAAAATATCGTGTGGACCATTGCTAAGCATTGCGGAATTGGATGTGAAATCCTCATCCTCTAAAATATCTCATGAACCTTTGCAAAGCAATGAGGAATCGAATGTGAAATCCTCATCCTCTAAAATATAGTGTGAATCATTGCTAAGCAATGCGAAATTGGATGTGAAATGCTCATCCTCTAAAATATCTTGTGAATCATTGCTAAGCAATGCAGAATCAGATGTGAAATCCTCATCCTATAAAAAATCTTGTTTCGAATTCGTGGGAAACTAGTAGAATTTATGAAGATTAACATTGGTGAGGAAAAATTGTGAAACTTTGTGAGATTTTGTGCAGAATGTGAAAGTCCTTAGGGATATGAAGAAAATTGGTGCAGACCAAGGTAGTTTTGCTACGCAAGCAAAGAGTAAGAAACCTCGAACTCGAGAAATTTATCATTTTCTTTTCTTTTTGTTAGGATTTGGACCCAGTTTTCGACAAGCACGACGTCTGAGCTTCTAAGAATGAGTCATTGCCTCTGAAACATGGGGCATAGTGTTTCTTGAAGTATCGTCCACTGACAAATGACAAGTGTAGAAAATAGCCCATCCTTAAGGTACCATCAGAACTTTATTCTTTCAAGTACACATAACAGATGTGTTATTTCTACGGATACCATGGCTGAAGAGGCAGTAAGTTCGTAGCTTCGTTTGTAGCAGTCATCATTTGATTTATTACTGATTCTGTAAAGGTTGTTGAAGTTGTCTTTGAGAAATCTTTCTAACGTTCTTTGTGTTGAAGTTGGAGTTGTATTTGTTGGACACTGAAGGATATGACTTCGGGTTTGAATTTCCATTAACTACTAATATCATTATCGTGTCTTTAATTCTTTCTTTCTGAGCCTAAGCAGATTTCAGAATTTTGGTCGTGTGATCAAAACATTTTTCATTTTCCAAAGATATTTCCGTGTCAATTAATAACCGACCAAAAGACTTAAGATTGTTGAACTTTTTCTCGAATATAATATCAGAAGAATTTTTTTTAGAGAGCACTTTAAGTTTCATTAATCAGGGGAAACTCGGACACCAATTTTTGATTATACGTCCACCTCAAGCTTCTTCTCAGGGTGACTTTTATTTTGGTTTGATTTTTTTTTCCAAGTTTTGTTGAGAATTAATATATCTGGTAGAGCATGATTTAAAGATTTTGAATGTCTTAATTCAGACACCAATTTTTGATTTTATGCTCACCTCAAGATTCTTCTCGGGGAATTTTCACACAATAATTTTTTTTACTCCCTTTGTTTTCTGAGAATTACTATATCTGGTGGAACATATTTCTTTTAATGATTTTGAATGTCCAAGTTCCCCTGACTAATAATCCTCAAATGTTTCTTAAGTTCAATTCTGGAATATTATAACTCGTTTGAAAGTCAGGACCCAGTCACGTAACAGGAAATTAAAGGCTCGTGATATCCCAAGTCAACTATTCGTATTTCAACCACACTATCTTATTTTGAAATCAACTTAGGACCCAGTGTAAATTCTTTAAAGTTGATGACTCAGATATTAGGGCATTAATTTCATTCTCCCCTGAAGTCATAGTCTTATCAAAACATCCAAATTTTCCTTTTGAGGTGATCAATTTTTTTTTTAAATATTGCATNTGAATCAGAAATGTAGGACTGATTCGGAAATGAGAATTGAAATGTAGGTCAATTCTCAAAAGAAAGTGTCTGGATGTAAGGACCGACCTCGAATGTAATGAATCAGAAATGTTGGATTGATTTTTAAATGAGAATTCAAATGTAGGTCAGTTATCAAAAGAAAATGTCAGAATGAAAGGCTTGTTCTCGAATGTAATGAATAAGAAACGTAGGACTGATTCAGAAGTGAGAATTGAAATACAGGTAAATTCTCAAAAGAAAGTGTCAGATTGTAAGGAACGACCTCGAATGTAATGAATCAGAAATTTATGACTGATCCAAAAATGAGAATTGAATTTTAGATCAATTTTGAAAAGAAACTGTCGGAATGTAAGGACCGACCTCCAATGTAATGAATCAGAAATGTAGGATTGATTCGGAAATGAGAATTAAAATGTAGGTCAATTCTCAAAAGAAAGTGTCGGAATGTAAGGACCGACCTCGAATGTAATGAATTAAAAATGTAGGACTGATTCGTAAATGAGAGTTGAAATGTAGGTCAATTCTCAAAAGAAAGTGTCGGAATGTAAGGAC
>JXCR01063239.1:59148-80407 GCA_002079205.1 Phalaenopsis hybrid cultivar | reverse complement strand
TTACGTCCCCATTCTTGAACTTCTCCTCAAGCAAGTCTTTGAAACTGCAACACTCTTCTATGGTGTGTCCGATGAATCTGAGGTACGGGCAATATCTCGGATGTCCTTTCTTGTTGGCCTCATCGGGCTTCTTCTGCTTAAGTAACCTGAACTCGGGATACTTGATCAGACTGCGGAACATCCTTTTTGTTGCTTCATCTTTAAAAGAATATATCCTATTTGATGGAGTGTTCATGATCGGAACTTGTCTTTCATATGTCTGGTAAGGTCTCTGCTGAGATGATTGCTGAATATTCTGACGAGAATGTTTTAAGGTTTGTTGACGTTATTCGGCTTGTATTTGAAATTGTCGTTTTCCCCTGCTAACCACAGCAACTGTCCCAGATTTCTTCTCGAATATCTTGGTTATCCTGGACTTCTCGGCCTTCTCATGAGAAACAATATGCTTGACTTCTTCTTGCAAATTGTTAGCTTTGTTGAGTAACTTCTCGAAAGACTTGATAGTGAGTCCCTTAAGCATGAAAGCTACTAGCAGTAAGTTGATTTGCACTAAGTGAATCCAATAGAAAATAGTGATACTAGAACAAGGGAATCGTAGGATCCTAACCTGTGTCGGCCTAATCAACTTTAACATGCCCCCATAAAATTTAAAGAACTTCAACCATAAGGCCACCTGATTTGACATAACTTTAATATGCCCTCTATAAAATTTAAAGAACTTCAACCATAAGGCCACCTGATTTGATATTATAACAATAGTGATGCTGGAACGAGGGAACTGTAGGATCCTAACCGGTGTCGCTCTAATCAACTTTAATACGTAGTGGTGTCGGAACGAGAGAATCGTAGGATCCTAATCGGTGTCCCTCTAATCAACTTTAATATACCCCTCCATGAGGGAACCGTAGGATCCTAACCGGTGTCGCTCCAATCAACTTTAATATGCCCTCTGTAAAAATTAAAGAACTTCAACCATAGGGCCACCTAATTTGATATTATAACTTGACACACTAGATAACTAAAACTTGTCACGGCAAGGAGCTTGGAGCTAGCATGGTGGGCAGCACGACCATCTTCAACAACAAAACCTGTCTTCCCCAGCTAAACCAATCTTCCTTCCTTAGATATAAACAACAAAGCCATAAGACTAACCTGTCTTCCCCAGCTAAACCAATCTTCCTTCCTTAGAATTAAACAACAAAGCCATAGGATTTGAGGTTGCTTGCTTATGCAACGTAAATCCTCACCTTAGGCCTTTTTATAGCCCTGCTATATAATATAAGCCCTAACTCATCTTAGGGTTCCGAGGTTGTCGTTTGTCACGATCTAAATTCTCACATCTTTCAGGCTATTTGTGTGACCATTTCACACAAATGTAAGCCCTAACTAATGAAATTGGCAGGATGAAACACCTAAATATTTCTCCTCAAAATTGAAGCCAAACATTATGATAGCTTGGGAAGTCACTGAGGTTCTCCTCTGAATCCATGACATTCCCTAGTTCTTCTTCCTTTTGATTCTACAATAAACATGTTCCAAATTTGAACAATTCCCTTTCACACCTCTACGTCTGATTTCGTTGATGAGTCATACCCTTTGAAATTCCTTGAAGATAATTTTTCTTGATTTTTATCGAGAGTCTTCTTCGGTGAGTTTGTTCATTTAAGATGTAATTAACTATTGGGGCTTGCCCATATAGGAAGCATGTCCGAACCTACCTTAATATAAACCCTATTTAATCCTTTATATTAAATAGGGGAACTTGTCGGCAAATACCAAGGTTTCGCAGACCAAAAGGATGTTATACTTTCCTTAGTTTATTTGATCGAGCCTCATCCTCAAGTCTTGTGTTTATCCTTTGTGATAGATATAGGATTCGAGGTATAGTGCGCTTTCATTTTAAACTATGAAAAATATGGGGTCAGTTCGATTTCATACTTCAACGTCCTTCCGAAGCGAGCGACAGGATTTCGATTCCAACGACCCACACTTCTTACAGGCAACTCCCCACAAACCAACCCAAAATAATGCTGACAAACACCTAGGTCTAGTAATTTTTTAACCTCAACACTATTTCAGCGTAGCAATCCAAGCCACAACACTCAAAACACTGAAAACAAAACATCCTATGCTTAGTCTCAACTATACAAAGATCTAAAAGCATAATTCTAAAGCAAAGCAAATACAAAGTTCAAGTTAAAATACATCAATAGATAGATAGGTAGTAATTTAAATCTTCTAATCCTCAGACTTGGTACTCGATTCTCCTCTGAGATCACCCATTGATTGCGATGAACGAAAAGGTTGCAGAAGTGTCGGAATGGAAATTCTTCAGTGGAATCCTCTTCTATTAACTTCATCCTCCTCATTAGTCGTATTAAGCTATCCTCTAAATGTTCAGAATGATCAAAATGTTCCTTCATCCACCAGTCTAGATGATAAAACAAATCAGCGATATTATTAATCACATTCATGATATTTTGTACCTTATTTTCTAATTTCTTGATTCAGCGTAGGATCACCAAAGACTTATCAGGCACTAAGGGTTGAACTAGCAGTGAATTCTGAGATGATTGATCTACTATCATGGCCATGTCATTTTCATCTTCAAAAACTAGGAATCTTTTAGTTGGGTCCAAAGGCTTCTAAGTTAGCAGTACCTTTTCCAAATTTTCATAGGACACTTGGAACTGATTGTAAAGTGAGAAAATTGTGGAGGGGTATCCAAGCCCATTAGTTGATCCATAAATGATCAGGCCCAAAACTGACTTCACATTTATTGATCCAATGTCAATCGGCAGTCCCCATTGAATGCAGTAATTCAAAATGGCACTTTCTTCAGAAACTTTATTGATCTTCATAGTCGGTAACAATTTTACAAAAATGAAAAAGTGCCAATGTTTTGAAACTGGTTTAGGAGTGTGGCAGAAAAACTAACAAACCTATTTTCTCTTGTTTCCCAATCGTCAGTTTTGTCCGTTAAATATTGGTAAATTTCATTCATTTGGTTTCTTGTTGGGACAAAATTGGAATAATGGGAGACAAGAACATTTTCGATCATGTATATTTTGTTGATCTGTGCAGGAGTGAAAGTGATCCATCTTCCTCACACATAAACAACTCATTGGTTGATTCCATGTAAATTAGCATAAAATTCTTTCACCACTAGAACCACCACGGCGGTGGTAGTGTAGCACAACACTTCCCATCATCGACGCACAATCATTTCTTCAATAGCCGTAGAGGGATTATTCAATCTGAGATTTACGAATCCTCGTTACTTGATCGATCTTTTCTTCATCAGTACCTTCTTGAAGATTCACTGCGCTTCCACAATAATAAACTTTCGCCGATTGAAAATTTACATTATGGGATTATCAAGGGAATTGGATGCCATACGAATGAAATTGGTGGAGTTTCACTTCATTTTTTGAGGGAAAATATGAACTAGGAATCAAACTTTTAAGTTTAAAAGGACAATTCGCACCAAAAAACTGCCAAACACCGCCATTTGAACCCAAGTAACCGTCAATTCGCTAGTCTCGCCGTCGACGAGCCTCTGTATTAATTTTTCCTAGACTTGGGTAAAACCTGTCTTCAGTGGCATCGAGGCCGCCGTCGGTGCCCAAGGCAAAATTTTCACAGTTTTTGTTTTGGTCCGAATGCGTTCCAATTTTTCACTATGGATCCATTTTTTAAGATATTTCAAGGGTAAATAAGACTAGTATCACTTAATACTACCACATACTAAAAATAATTTCAAATAAAAACTACTATGATCGCAATAAAAGTAAAGATAAATATGGGTTGTCACTCATAAAGCGCTTGGTTTAATGTTGTCAGCTTGAACTATTCAGGTTGACTGATCATTAAAACCTCTTTAAAATTTGGTCTTTTACCAACATACTATGGTTTTAATTTTTTCCATTCCTTTAAATCTATTTCCCGTCTTCTGATCTTCAATTTCAACAGCTCCGTAAGTATAAACTTGACTTACAGTGAAGGGTCCTAGCCAACGAGACCTCAATTTCCCAGGAAATAACTTCTGCCTAGTTTTGTAAAGTAAAACTTCTTATCATGGTTCAAATTTCTTCTAGTTAATCTTCTGATCATGCCATAACTTTAATTTTTCTTTATAAATTCTTTTAATATCATATGACTCATTTCTTAATTCTTCTAATTCATTTAATTGTAACAATCTCTTCTTACCAGCATCTTTCAAATTATAATTTAATTCTTTAATCGCCCAATGTGCTTTGTGCTCGAATTCTACTGGTAAGTGACAAGTCTTTCCAAAAAATTTCTGTAAGGAGTCATTCCAATAAGAGTTTTATAAGCAGTCCTGTAAGCCCATAATGCGGTATAGTAAGGAGTCATTCCAATAGGAGTTTTATAAGCAGTTCTGTAAGCCCATAATGCGGTATCCATTCTAGTGGATTCCAATAAGAGTTTTATAAGCAGTCCTGTAAGCCCATAATGTGGTATCCAGTCTAGTGGACCAATCTATTCTACTAGGGTTTATAGTAGTTTTATAAGCAGTCCTGTAAGCCCATAATGCGGTATCCAGTCTAGTGGACCAATCTACTCAATTAGGATTTACAGTCTTTTCAAGTATTTGTTTAATCTCTCTATTATAAACTTCAGCTAACCCACTGGTTTGAGGATAATAGGCAGTAGAGATGCTATGAATAAAATTAAACTTTTCTGCCGATCTCTGAATATATTTATTCATAAAATGGGATCCTCCATCAGTGACAATCATTCTAGGAATTTTGTATCTAGTGAAAACATTTTTCATTAAAATTCTTGAAACACTTTTAGCATGACAATAAAGTAAAGCTTGTGCTTCAATCCACTTAGAAACTTAGTTTACTGCAACTTTCCAAATGAAGGAATAAATGGTCCCATGAAATCTAATCCCCAAACATCAAAGATCTCAACCTCTAACATGAAATTTTGAGGCATTTCATTTATTCTAGATATATTGCTTACTCGTTGTCATCGATCACAAGTTTTCATATAACTATAAACATCTTTAGAGATAGTAAGCCAATAAAATCTAGCTTTTAAAATTTTATAAGCAATTTTATTAATCCCAAAATGTCCTCCAAATTCAGAATCATGACATTTGTGAATGAATGACTCAGTTTCTTCATAAGGTACACATCTCCTCATAATTAGATCTTTACATTGTTTACATAAATAAGGCTCATCCCAAAAATATTCTTTTGCATCATGAATGAATTTCCTTTGTTGTTGCAGTGTTTGCATAGGTGGAAAAATATCACCTACAATATAGTTAACAATACTAGCATACCATGATATTTTCCACTCATTAATATTATAAAGTTGTTCATCAGGGAAACTGTCTGTAATTTCATTGTCAGTGTCAGATTATTCTTGATTTTCTAATCTTGACAAATGATCAGCAATTTGATTATCAGTTTCTTTTTTATCAGTAACCACAAGATCAAATTTATGCATCAAAAGTATACATCTAATTAACTTTGGTTTGACATGCTTCTTTTGCATCATATATTTAATAGCATAGTGATCAGTATGCATAAAACATTTAGCTCTAATTAAATAAGATCAAAATTTATGTAAAGCATACACAATGACTAGTAACTCTTTTTCATTAACATTATAGTTAATTTATGCATCATTAAGAGTTTTACTAGCTTAGTTTATAACTTTAAAAATCGTTTCATACCTTTGTCCAAGGACAACTCCAATAGCATAATCACTAGCATCACACATCCGTTCAAATGGTTTATCCTAGTTATGTGAAAATATAATAGGGGTTGTGATTAATTTTTCCTTTAATAACTTTGAATTCAAATTTCTTGTCCTTTTCTAAAAGTTGGCATAGAGGTTTAGTAATTTTTGAAAAATCTATAATAAAACAGCTGTGATTAATTTTTCCTTCAATAACTCAAAGGCATTTAAACAGCTTTCAGTAAATTCAAACCTTGTCCTTTTCTAAAAGTTGGCATAGAGGTTTAGTAACTTTTGAGAAATCTTTAATAAAGCGTCCTTTTCTAAAAGTTGGCATAGAGGTTTGGTAATTTTTGAAAAATCTTTAATAAAACACCTCTAAAATCCAACATGTCCAAGAAAACTCCTAACCTCTCTTACATTAATAGGAGGTGTTAGTTTAGATATAACTTGAATTTTTGCAGGGTCTACTTCCATACCATCTTCCGACATTTTATGCCCTAACATAATTGCTCCTACAACCATAAATTGACATTTCTCCCAATTTAGAACCAAATTAGTTCTTTCGCATAAATCTAAAACTTTTTCAAGATAATTTAATCATGTGTCAAATGATGTTCCAAATACAGAGAAATCATCCATAAATACTTCCAATCCATCATGAATTAACTTACTAAATATGAACATCATACATCTCTCGAATGTGCAGGTGCATTACGTAATCCGAAATGCATTCTTTGAAAAGGAAAAGTCCCAAATAGGCTAGTAAATGTTGTCTTCTCCTGATCCTTAGGAGTAATAAGAATTTGATGGTAATCAGTATATCCATCTAAAAAACAAAAATATTTGTGCCCAGCAAGTTTATTTACTATTTGATCTAAAAATGGTAAAGGGAAGTGATCTTTCCTGGTGGCAGTGTTTAATTTTCTATAATCACTGCAAATAAGCCACCCAGTAATTTATTTGTTTGGTATTAATTCATTATCTTTTTTTTTTCAACAGTCACTCCTCCTTTCTTAGGAACACAATGAATAGAACTTACCTACGTACTATCTAAAATAGAATATATAATTCCAGTGTCTAACCATTTCAAATTTCCATCTTAACTACTTCTTTCATCATCAGATTTAATATCCTTTGTGGATCAACTCTTTGTTTATATTGTTCATCTAATATAATTTTGTGCATACAGATTGAAGGACTGATTCCCTTAATATCAGCTCAGGTCCAACCAAAAGCTTTCTTATATCTTTTCAATGTATCTAACAGTCTTTGCTCTTGCAAATTATTTAATTCTGAAGATATAATAACAGGTAATGTAGATGAGTCTCCTAAAAACACATACTTCAAGTGGCTAGGCAATACTTTCAACGCAAGTTCAGGTGGTTTTATGATTGACAAAAATAGATTCTTATCGGCATTTTCCGTAATATCGAACATCTCAAATCTTTCTTGAACATAATCTAATTCTTCATTTTCTAATTCGTCCAGAATAGTTTCGTAACTCTCTTCAAATTTTTCTTTCTCTTTAAAATGTTCTTTGAATAGATGTTCACTAATTTCAATGTGAAAACATTCATTATCTCTATCAACAATAGGGTATTTCATAGATTTTGCAATGTTAAAAGTCACTTCTTTATCATTAACTCTCATAGTTAATTCTCCTTTTTGAACATCTATCATAGCTTTCCCAGTAGCTAAAAATGGTCTCCCTAAAATAATAGGTATTTCTTTATCTTCCTCCATATCTAAAACAATGAAATCCACAAGAAAGATAAATTTATCAAATTTTACTAACACATCTTCTATAACTCCCTTAGAATATGTAATTGAACGATCTACTGACCTTAGAGTTACAGAAGTAGGTAAGACATCTCCTAATCCTAATCTTTTAAAAATTGATAGAGTCATAAGATTAATGCTCGCTCCCAAATCACCTAAAGCTCTTCGATAAAATTTTTCACCAATAGCACATGGTATAGTGAAACTGCCA
Organism: Phalaenopsis hybrid cultivar; assembly: GCA_002079205.1. Classification (NCBI taxonomy): domain Eukaryota; kingdom Viridiplantae; phylum Streptophyta; class Magnoliopsida; order Asparagales; family Orchidaceae; genus Phalaenopsis; species Phalaenopsis hybrid cultivar. The sequence goes on along the minus strand of JXCR01063239.1, from coordinate 72,696 downwards.
AGATCTTTTAATTTTTCAGAAAGCTTTTTCTGAATAATTGCACTACACTCTTTGCTAAGTGCAATAGTTTCATTATCCGTGAATTTCCTTTTCTTGTTCAGAATATCTTTCATAAATTTTACATAATTGAGCATCTGTTCTAAAGCTTCTACAAAGGGAATATTTACTGTTAACTTCTTAAGAATTTCTAAAAATTTGGAAAATTATTTATTCTATTTGTGTTGATTCAATCTTTGAGGAAACGGTGGTGGAGGTTTTTCCACAGTAATTTTTGTTGGTGTAAATGGAAACTCAAAATCTGGGTATTCATGATCCTTTTCCTCTTCGGTATCCACTTTCTCTTTTTCAGTTTCTGTTTCTTTTTGCACTTATGTTTCCAATTCTTTTCCACTTTGTAATTGTATCGCTTTAATTTGTTCTTTTCCTTAATCTTTAGGATTTGGTTCCATAGTACTAGCAAACGTTCCTAATGTTCGGTTACTAAGCGCAGTGGCGATATGTCCTAATTGATTTTTATTATTATTAACAGCAGTTCCTGGATTTTTTAATTGATTTCCATGAATTTGTCATTGATTTCCTTGATTATACTATTGTTGACCCATGTTTAATATCAGCTCTTCCATAGACAACTTTTTTTTCTTAATTTGAGTGTTACTGTTAAATCCTAGAGGATAAGAATGTCTATAGTTAACATTTACTTGGTTGGATGAATTTCCTAATGGGTTCACTAGGTTTGCTTGCCCATTATTGATTTGTAGAAGAATTGTTAATCCAATAAAAATTTGGATGATTCTTCTAACCTGAGTTATAATAGTTCGAATAAGGGTTGTTGGGTCTATTAACAGCATTTAAAGTCACATATGAAGGTTGAGCATCCTCAAATTTGCCAGATGAATTCTCTTCCATCATAGGAAGCGTTGGAGAATAATTCATCCCATAATGATCTAAAATGAATTCTCTTCCATCATAGTAGGTGTTGGAGAATAATTCATTACATAATGATCTAATTTCTTCTTCCATCATAGGAGGTGTTGAAGAATAATTCATCCCATAATGATCTAATTTCCTTGATATTACTTCCATCATAGGAGGTGTTGAAGAATAATTCATCCCATAATGATCTAATTTCTTTGATATTGTCCATCATAGGAGGTGTTGAAGAATAATTCATCCCATAATGATCTAATTTCTTTGATATTGCACCAATCATAGCATTTAAGGTCTCATATGAAGGTTGAACATCCACAAATTGCCCAGATGAATTTTCTTCTTCATTTAAAGTCTCATACGAAGGTTGAACATCCACAAATTGCCCAGATGAATTCTCTTCCATCACAGGAGGTGTTGGAGAATAATTCATCCCATAATGATCTAATTTCTTTAATATTGCAGCAATCTACGAAGTTAACATAGATATTGCATCAGAATCATGGGTACTAGCTACTCTTTTAGGATTTACCTGTTCAGAGGGCCATCGAAATTTATTGGTAGCCATCTCTTCTATTAATGAATAAGCCTCATTAAATGGTTTTGACATTAAAGAACCACCAATCGCAACATCTATAATCAGTCTAAGAGGTCCCACTAATCCATTATAAAAAAGTTTGAATTATCAAATAATCTGGTAACAAATGGTGAGGGCATTTCTTAAGAAGATCTTTAAATCTCTTCCAAGCTTCAGATATTGACTCTCCATCAATCTGATAGAACGATGCTATGTCATTTCTAAGTTTAGCAATTTTGAATGGAGAAAGTATTTGGATAGAAATTTCTGTGAAAGCTCTCCCCAAGTTCTAATAGATGTTGGAGCTAACGAATTTAACCACATCTTAATTTTATCACTCAGTGAAAAAGGAAAAAGTCCAAGTTTAACAACATCATTTGAGACTCTATCATATTTAAAAGTAGCCCATAGTTTTAAAAAACTAGCGAGGTGTAAGTTTGGATCTACATTTGGTGTACCTCCGAATTGATTGTTTTGTACCATTTGGATAATAGCAGGTTTAAGCTCAAATGAACTAGCAACTTCATTAGGATTTTGGATAAATAAGTGAATTTCATCTGCTGTAAGATTTGCATAATCTCGTAGGGGTCGAGGTTGATGTTCATTCTCAATTCCTTGATTGTTCATGTTATTTTCCATTGCATAAGAATTTCTAGGTTCTCTTCTTAATCATCTAATCCTTCTAACAGTGCATTGTAATTCCGAATCATAGGGTATAAGATTTTCAGGTCCAAATTTATGCATACAATTTGAAATCAGTACACATTAATATAATTAACTAAATATAAAAATAAGTTGCAATTTAAGTAAAAAATTTTCTAATAATCCTAATTTGTCCGTTACTCTAATTGTGATTTTACTCACTCACTCCCCGACAACGGTGTCAAATACTTGACCGGCGACTTTATATATGCTTAAAAATATAAGTATATGGACGTAATAAATATTCAATAATTGTAAAGTCACACTTATCAACGCAAGTATACGTATAGATGGACGTAATAAATATTCAATAATTGTAAAGTCACACTTATCAACGCAAGTATACGTATCGATCAGATTTAATTCCTCAGCAACTGCACCAAAACTTAATAACAGTTATAGATTCGATAAAGATTTACTCACTCAATCACTCCCTGACAACGGCGCCAAAAACTTGACAGTGACTTTTTATATGCTTAAAATATAAGATAAATATGGATGAAATAAATATTCAATAATTGTAAAGTCACACTTATCAACGCAAGTATACGTATCACTCAAGTATTATATGGCTCTAATGGAGTCCTAGATATCGATCCCAAAGGCAGTAGTTTAGAACTGCGAACTAAGATTTTAGAAATGCAATACTTTAATCGCAACAACGAAATTCAATTTGCTTATCTGTCACTAATAAGCAATTGAAATAAATATGTAATTTTAATAATTATTAAATAATTAATGATACTAATGAGGATTTAAATGTGATATTCAATATATAAGAAAGCATCATTCTCCTTGTCAAGAAATTATAGTGAGTGAATAAAGTGAATTAGTTCAAATTATATTATGCCAAATATGAGCATACCTATTCTTTACCCTTTGGTCCATGCATAAAGAACATTGACTAATCCTATGCCTGTTTACTGAATCTGCATCTAGGCTAGGAGGATATCAGCTCTCACTTCGGAGCTCCCACGATCCCCTCACCCGAGGGCTAACATTTACACTTCAGCACCTAAACGATAGGATCGATTTGGGGATTTTAGTCTGTCACTCTAAAATCTCTAATTCTACGCCCGATAATATTATTTCATTATTTATTTGCACCCAACTTTGACCGAATTGGGGATTTTAGTCTGTCATTTTCTAAAATCTCCAATTCTACGCCCGATAATTTCATTTCCCTATTTATTTGCACCCAATTTCTGTCACTCTAAAATCTCCAATTCTACGCCCGATAATATTATTTCCTTATTTATTTTCACCCAACTTCCAATGCAATCTCCAATTCTACGCCCGATAATATTATTTTCCTATTTATTTGCACCCAACTTCCAAGGTTTCCAAATCTATGCCCGATAATATTATTTCCCTATTTATTTGCACCCAACTTCCAAGGGCTTAACCTCCCTAAATCTTGGATGTAATCTTCACTTTAGTTGTAAAACTCAACATATTTTAACAAATTACTCCCTGAATCTTGGATGTAATCTTCACTTTAGTTGTAAAACTCAACATATTTTAACAAATTTATCCCTGAATCTTGGATGTAATATTCACTTTAGTTGTAAAACTCAACATATTTTAACAAATCAAATATCTCCAATTCTACTCCCGATAATTTTATTTCCTTATTTATTTGCACCCAACTTCCAAGGGCTTTGACCTCCAAAATCTCCAATTCTATGCCCGATAATTTCATTTCCCTATTTATTTGCACCCAATTTCTAAGGGCTTTGACCTCCCATGCCCGATAATATTATTTCCCTATTTATTTGCACCCAACTTCCCTCTAAAATCTCCAATTCTACGCCTGATAATTTTATTTCCCTATTTATTTGCACCCAACTTCTAATCTAAAATCTCCAATTCTACGCCCGATAATATTATTTCCCTATTTATTTGCACCCAACTTCCGAGGGCTTTGAAAATCTCCAATTCTACGCCCGATAATATTATTTCCCTATTTATTTGCACCCAACTTCCAAGAGAAATCTCCAATTCTACGCCCGATAATATTATTTTCCTATTTATTTGCACCCAACTTCCAAGGTTTCCAAATCTATGCCCGATAATATTATTTCCCTATTTATTTGCACCCAACTTCCAAGGGCTTAACCTCCCTAAATCTTGGATGTAATCTTCACTTTAGTTGTAAAACTCAACATATTTTAACAAATTACTCCCTGAATCTTGGATGTAATCTTCACTTTAGTTGTAAAACTCAACATATTTTAACAAATTTATCCCTGAATCTTGGATGTAATATTCACTTTAGTTGTAAAACTCAACATATTTTAACAAATCAAATATCTCCAATTCTACTCCCGATAATTTTATTTCCTTATTTATTTGCACCCAACTTCCAAGGGCTTTGACCTCCAAAATCTCCAATTCTATGCCCGATAATTTCATTTCCCTATTTATTTGCACCCAATTTCTAAGGGCTTTGACCTCCCAATTCTTGAGATGTAATCTTCACTTTAGTTGTAAAACTCAACATATTTTAACAGATCAATTGACCAGATTGGTAAACTTCACTTTAGTTGTAAAACTCAACATATTTTAACAAATCAATTGGCTAGATTGAATAGTTGTAAAACTCAACATATTTTAACAAATCAATTGGCCAGAATGAAAGTAAATTAAGATCGAAGTGAAAAGATCATCACAATTTCTTAAATATTCTCATGGCTTGACCAATTCAAATCAGCATTTCACAAATCTCAAGACAACAGACAGAGAAAACTACTCAGATCTCATGGGGAAAACACAACAAAACTCGAAATTCATATATATAATCAAAGTCATACAAACTACAACAAGTAAATAACTTTTCTCAAATTTCTCCCCAAGAACACTCCTCGAAGTTCCTCTGAATCTCTTCCTTTCTTTACAGCTCACAGAATTACTCTTCGAAGTAGCAAGAAGGAAGAAATCTCTCACTTTCCCTCCAATCTTACAAGCTCTCAAAGAATTCCTCACAATTTTCGCACACTCTTGGAACCTTTCTAACATCCAAGACCTCTAGACCCTCCTCAATGTTCGGCCAAAATCTTCTTTTAAAGTTGTGGATGAGCTTTCCCAAGAGTTGCCTAAGCATCCCTTCAAAATTTCGCCTTATCCAAAGCTTGAGTAGGCATAACCGCCGAGCTCGCCATCAACATCCTTGAGGGTGCCGTCGGCGGACTTCTAGAGAATTTTGTCCTGTAGCCTTGGGAAAAACTCGTCGTCAGTGGCGTTGAGGGTGCGGCGTCGTCGGCGCTTTAGTTCAAATCTCCACATTTTGGTTATTTTTGCTCAAAATTCGATCCTTTTTGCATCTTTTTGCTCTCTTTACCCTAATTCATCATTCCTGTAACAAAACATCAAAACTACCTTTCTTTAAAGTATAATATCATTAAAAATAGTATAAAATAGGTATAAAAATCTAAACATATTTTCCTCTAGTCAACAAGTTTAGTTTGTTATTTTGTAAATTAAATCAAATTGTGTCGTGTTGCACTTGCTTTTTTAACCTTCTTTATATAATTAATTAAATTCTCCTATTTTCAAAGTTATTTTTACTAAATTCTAAAATACTTTTCACAAACTAAAATTAAATAAAAGACTTGTCTAGTCCATAAATCGACCTTTGTTAATTTTTAGTGTTTGCACTAGAATTACAAGGTATTAGCCAAATAACTAACCCTGAAGCTTTCTTTTTGAAGCTATTGAAATGACATTCCCTATGCTCACTTTCTTGAGCAACCTGCCGATGAGCCACGATGCCCGCAACGTCGCTCCCCCCTCCCCATAGAGTTTAGAGCCGGATTTGATGAACTTGATGTTATGCTCGAAAAGGCTCCTTTTCTCATAATTTAAGTTACCACTTCAAAAGCTTAGGAGCCATCTGATGAGTTCAATGTGAACTATACCCAATGTTTCTCTTCTTACAAGAAAGTAAAGACTACTGCCCTAGCACCTGCTAAGCCTGTTCTTCCCGCTTCAACTAAGGGAAAAGAGGTCATGATCATTGAAGATACAACCAAAGGATTCACTGTCCCACCATCAATGTTTGAATATGGATTGAGTTCATACTCAGCGTCATTAACGCGATTGCAAAGGTAAAACCACAGCCAAAAGATTCAAATGGCTTAAAAAGGCCAGATTTATGAAGGAATGTCTCACCAGAAGGAACTAGGATTGTCGGAAGCATATCCACTTCTGCGAGTGAGTAGAATCCACCCATTAATGGACGCCAATGGGTGCAAAAGTTTCCATAAGATTGCTACGACTTTATCGTTACCTCATGGACATGTTGGGGAGAGAGAAAGGCCAATTATCTTCACAAAAGTCGGTACAGTACTATAGAGAATAGCTACCAAAGAGAGTTGTTCATCCGATGAATTACTTAAATGAGTGGGATGTGTACTATCTCCTCAAATGAAGAGAGATATTCTAAGAAATATTAAATTTGCCAGACGAACTCAAAGATCAATTAAAGCTTTGCGTGCTCGCATTCCCGTCAGGTTCCACCTGAGAAGCAGAGTTGATACTACCGTCATCACCACCGATACTATTGTTGTTACACCAAGGCCTGCAAGTCGCTTACCGGTTAAATCACATATGGGTCAGAGAATTCTACAATTTACCTATCATAGGGACATCTCTAAAGTTTCAAAGGAAAAGATGAAGAGATTGCCCAATACTATATATGGTTCGCACCATGGGGAGCATACCTCTCTTCGGCATGTTGATGTCTTTATTGAGACACCTAGTCATAAGACATCACCATTGAGAAAAAAGGTATGGGTACCTAAGGTTACCATACCAGTACGGTTCAGTGAGCTCGTAGAGTAGGATCATGGAATGCCTTAGGGGTACTAAGTGTCTGACATCATCGCAGCTATTGCTACTAAGTTGGACAAATAGGTGGAGGAAGTTCAACATTGTCCCTAAGACCTCAAGATAATGACTGAATCAATAATTGAAGAAAATTCTGAGAAGCTCAGAGTTGAGATTGCTAAGTTAGCACAAGAGCATGGAGTTTCCTTTGATGATGATGATGAAGTTTCTGACTTTAATGACTATCTCGATGAAGACCTTATGGATATTCATGTAATTGAGGTCAGAGCCTTTGCATTTGCACACAACACCCAACCTCTCATTGAAGGTAACCTCATAGATGATCTGCGTAGGGTTGTGCTACTAAGGGATGAGCAAATCAGCCAAATTGAGAAAAGGATAGAAGGGATGGCTACTTCCTTGGTAGTCATGGCTACAGTTCATGGATAGTCTCAAGCATAGCATTTAGCATCTCTAGAAGTTAATCAACCAGAGATTGTACAAATCACAGACAAAAGGAGAGAAGTTGCCTCTGCAAATAGAGATGATCAACAGAAAAAGGATTCTTCATCAAGTATTTTTACCGAAAAGGGAATTTAAACAGATGGTTGAACAAGTTTGTGAGTCCTTAGCCCAATCTAAGGGTGGTGTGTTGATTTTAAAGGGTAGACATTTCCCGGAGGAGTTCGATGTCGTAGTTGTTGACCTCACTTTTCATTGAGGTATAGCTCTTTCCTCCTTTGTAGCCTATGGTCTAGCCATTGCACTTTCCTTTTGACTATTCCTAGAGCACTAGACAGGAACCCTCACCATTAAAAACTCTAAACTTATCTTTGCTGAACTTGAAGTTTGACATATTGGTCCTGTCCTCTGACACTTGATAGGTGAGGTCAATATGGGGGAGCTCAAGGGGAGTCCCCATAAGACTACTTGGCATTAGGGTTGACCCTAGGTGTTGGTCTTGAGCTAGTACATACCCTGTCACTCACTTGTACGTTACACTTCCACTCATTACCTTAAGCTTAAGCCTACCTAACTTTTATCCCCTTAACCCTTTGGCAAACTAACATAGTTGGTCCCCTGGACCCACTAGCTTTAGGCTTGGGTCTAGCTAAAACCAGTACATGGTAGAGGATTTCGTTGGTCTATAGCTCAAATAGGGTGGTTGACACATCAATTTCACTAAAATACTAAACTAAGCCTTTTGCCTAGCAAATATACCAAATTTACCAAAACACCACCAACCCCAAATTTGGCCAAAATTCCCAATTTCACCCAAAATACCCAAATTTGTTCAAATATCATCTCAAGCCTTTTGAAATCATCCAAATTGCCCACAAATCCCCAAATTTTAGAAATTTACTAAAATACCCCTAAAATTTTCAAAATTACAAAAATACCCTTGGTGGTCCAAACCTTCACAAATCCCTCAAAATCATTTCAAATGTCTCCAAAATTAATTTAGACCCATCAATTAAACCTAATTTGAGCAATTTTAACCAAAAGCCCCAAGTTACCCTTGGAGGCCCAATATCCCCAAATTCATTCTAAACTTCCATCAATTTGATCCCAATCTTTTCCAATTCCCATTCTAAATTCAAATTCATCATGATCAAACTCAATTAAAATCAAATCGAAGTCAAATTGACCCACATTTGAGTATAATTTCAACCCAAATAAAAAAGCCCCAATTTGGCCTAAAATAAAACTCCCACTCATTTGAACTCCCAAATCTTTCAAATAGCCCAAATTATGCATCATAAACTCTTTGAAACATCTCCACACACTAAATTGAAGCTTTAATTGGCCTTGTTCAAGCCCCAATTTTACTCAAAAGCCACTTGGACTAAAACCTCCAATTTTAACCCATTTTTGCCATGTCTCCAAATGTCCCCAAATTGAATGAGCAAACCCCAAAATTGACAAACAATTAATTTTGAGAACTCTTCATGACACGCCCTTAGACCATTTTCAACTCTCAATTTAGACTAAACCAAATCTAGCCCAACCTAAACCCAAGTCTAACCCAACATCCCCAAATTGATTAAATGCCCAAATTGCTTCAAATTGAACCTCCAAATAAATTAAAAATCACTCCAAATCATTTATAAACTCTTTATGACAATCATCCACACAAAACTAATCAATCAATTAGGCTCAATTTCATGGCTGGCCTAACACAAACCAAACCTCAAGAAAATTCAACCCAAATTGAATCTATGCACCAAGATTTGTTAAGCCATACCCAGGTGACCAAATTAATGACAACACAACCACAAAAATGAAGCATATTGACCAAGCTAGACTCACCTAGCCCACCCTAGAAGAGCTAAGGACCAGTGGTCCCTTGATTTAAGGGAATTTACCCATTTTTGGCCTGAACTTGAAATATCTTCTCCATCATTGCTTCTCATCGAGAGTTAATCATAATTAAACACCCCCTGACCTCCCAGAGGTGACCAGGCCCTGACCAAGCACCACCTCTACCACTAGAAATAGTCACCTAAAAGAGCTGAAGTTGCTCAAAGTCCTAAAATTTAACTCACATGAGCTAGCTAAGCTTGATTGACTGTTACAGCCATTCTTCCCTCCACTTAGGCAACACCCTGGCCACCTTAGCTTGGTCTGAGAGTCACCATAGCCTCCTTTATTTAAAATAACCTCTCCAAGGAAATGGAAGAGATTTAGTAAATTCCTTAGGGAAACTCTGTCCAATTGCTTCCAGAGACTCTCCAAGAACTCCTCAGCTTAATCCCACAGTTTCCCCCCTCTAATTCCCACTATGAGAACTCAATTTTGAGTTCAAAATTTCAGTTTGAACTAGGACATATTTCCCCACATCTCCACAATCCACCAAACTCTTATTAACTGTGTACAAACCATCACCACAGTGAGAGGAGTTGATTCCCCACAAAAGTCCCATCCCACAGCCTCTAACCTAGCTCTAGACCTACACCTCAAATCGACCTTGATCGAAATCATATCTAGACTATTCTCGAGGACATAGGAATTCATCTAAAGGTTCTTAAGGCCCAATCAAAGCAACCACAACCATCTGATTGTGGCCTCCCCTCTCAGATAAAGGTATTTAACTTCAACCCTATATTGAGCTTAAATTGATTCTTGATACTTATTTATTTGATTTCATACTGTATAAGCCATATAGATATGCTCATCTTGAGTAGATGAAGGTTTTGAAACAAACACATGCAAATTGGTTTAGTATTGATGAAGATCTTAAAATTTTAGTGTGAACAGTTCTCGGGTTAGCTCCTTTGAGGATGATGAACGAATGTCGTCCGATCACGAGTTTATTCAATGGACAGTCCTAATGGAGCCGAATTAAGAGATGATACACTACTCACTGGCTGATGAGGCACTGAGGCGTCTGGTGGCGTTGAATGGCAAAGAGCCATGTGCATTTCTGGACTCGCCGTCGGTTAAGGTGGTGTCGCGCGTTTAAATATAAAAATCTGGATTTATTTTATTTGTTTAAATACCAAAACTTTATGAATCTATATCTTTCTTAAGAATAATTTTAAAAATAAATTAAAAATACCTTATTGCTCAGTAAATGGAAGAGAATAATCTGGATTAAAAATAAAAATTTTTTGTTAACTCTCTGATTTTAATTGAATTAAACAATCTCTAGAGTTCTTTAATTCATTATGATCAAGCATCGCTTGCCATGACTTGAAACTTTTAGGGTTCATTCCTTATGACAGAGAGGATGTTCTCTATTTTTTCCAAGGAAAGGGGACATCTCTATGCTTCTAACTTTAATTTTAAAGCTATGATGGCTATTTTGACTTATTTTAATTATATAAATTAAAATACCTCTTGGAAAATTATGAGAACAATATTAATAGGTTTCCTATGGTCATAGAAGCTTAGGAAAAATATTATGATAATTTGAATTATCTTATTCATTTATATATTTAATTAAAAGTATATATCTTACTTTAAATTATGTAATTAAATAATAATAAAAAACTGATAAAATGAATTTCACATTGTGTATAAAAATCAGGTTTATCCACTGTAAGAATTTAAAAGTTATTTGACTAAGTTTGAGCGCTAAAGTTGATTTTCTAAGAAACCTTGTATTTTTATACAAAAATAATTATGAAAGGTGTTTTTCGGAGTTCCTTGTGATCAGGGGCACTTAGGAAAAATAAAACTTTTTTTGAGAAAATATTGATTTTTAAGCTTTATGTTGAATTTAAAATAATTAAAAATCTTAAAAATAAAAAAAATATTTTAAAATATGCCTAATTGTTCCCTGATCACTTAGAACTCATTAAGCTATTTTTCCTAATTTTTTTAAGTTAAAAACAATTTTTTAACAACTTAAAATGAATTTTTCTTATTTTCTCACTAAAATAATTATAGTAAATAAATTAAAAGTTATAAAAATATAAAATTTGTTTCTGTGAGTTCCCTGTGCTCACAGAGGCTTAATAAAATTATAAAAATAATAATCGTAAATAAAACATCTTGTCCATTCAAATTAAATCATAAAAATCAATAAAAATTACAAAATTAAATTAAAGATATAATTCAAAAAATTAGGAATTTTTGCCTAAGTGTTTCTTTGACCTAAGAGGACATCTAATAATTTTCTTGAATAAAAACTTTATTTTGTATAGTCAATTAAATCTACTTTGGAAATACTTCCTTTTAAATTTAAATAATTATTTAAATTAAATTAAATTTTGAAGTTCCACATTTTCTCCTCTAATATTTTAATTAACCAATAGATAGGACACTCTAAAAATTCTTAAAGTCAATTGAATTTTGATTAATGAGTTATGAGGTGGAGAGCCCCAAAGGCAAAGGAGTAAATTTAGGTTTTTGTGCCTCAATCATGATTTAGGATTATCAAATGGAAGATGGGTAATTTTGATCCAAATGAGCATGTTTGGATCATTGAAACACAATGAGATTAAAAGGTAAGAAATCACTTACCAGGTTTTCTATAATAAGAAAAAAATTTTAATTTCTTTATATATTATGGCTTGGAAATCAACCAAAATTAAATGATTCTCAAGTGATGGGTTGGAGTTTAAAAGATAATATTTCATTAATTTTAACCTCATATTTGATGACAATGTGATCTTTTAATAAGAATGCATGTCATTAAAATCAAAATTCTAATAGGTTATCGATTTACCTACTGTGATTGTTCAGGGCTTGGTAGTGACCTAAGCTTAATATTTAAATTTATTTGATCGGATTTAGAAAAAAAACATGATTAAATATTAACACCTTTCTAGACTAGAAACTTGAATTTAACCCTGAAAACCAAAACCTTTACTTACTCAAATTTGTCTTAGAGGCACCCACCCACATAACTCTTAACAGAAATATCATATGAATAATTCAGTGCCTTAGTCTTGAGATAAATAAAACATCAATTTTCCTTCAGCAATGGGATAACCTTAGCTTAACCTTAGATGATTAATAAAATATCATAATAATTAAAAATGAGCTTGAAATGTTTTAAAAAATCTTCGAAGTGATTTAGGGTCATGCCCTGAGCACTTTGAAATTTCTTGAATATTTTGAAGGGCAAATTGAACTTGCTATATTTTGTTTTAAAATTATCTACTAAGATCTCACGAGATTCAATAAAGTCATAAAATAGGGTTTGGTAGCTATACCTTCATCTACTTCTTCAATTTGTATTCCTTCCAAAATTATATACTTATTGCCAAAACTAACCTTTCAAGTGGAGGAGCGGGAAGAATCGACAGGTATGCTTTTAAGTTATTACATTTAATTTTTCATACCTGTTGTTTCTTGCTTGCATGCTTAAGGTCACCCTAAATGTGAAAAATGGAAAATTAAATGAATGTTGCTTCCATTTCATTATTAAGTGAATCTTAGGCTATTTGTGTGATCGTTTCAAAAAAATATAAGACTTAATTAACAAACTCAGCATGATGAAACCTTTCATTATTTCTCCTCAAAATAAAATCCAAACCATAAAATAGCTTGTGAAGTCACTGAGGTTCTCTTCAGGATTCGTGACATCCCCTAGTTCTTGCTCTTTTGGATTCCAAAAACAAATGTTCCAAATTTTATTCAACCCACTTTCACACCTCTTTGTTCGATCTTTTAAAAAGTCCTATCCTTTAAACTCCTTGAAGATAATATCGAGAGTTTACTTAGGTGACTTCGATTATATAAGATGTAATTAGCTATAAGGGCTTCCCTTTATAGGAAACTTTAACGAACCCAGCGTATTATAAATCCTATTAATTTTTTTTTATTAAATATAGGAACTTGTCAGCTTATAATAAAATGGTTTTGCAGATAAAATGGATGTCATGCATTTCTTTGATTATTTGATTGAGCCTCGCTATCAAGTTGTGTGTTTATCTTTCAAGATAGATACATAGCTTTAGGTGTAGAGATTTTGATCTAAACTATGAATGATATGGGATCAGTTTGATTTCATATATATATATATATATATATATATATATATAGATAGATATATATATATATAT
>JXCR01063239.1:38626-58554 GCA_002079205.1 Phalaenopsis hybrid cultivar | reverse complement strand
ATATATATATATGTTTATGTATATATTAAATTCCTTTCTGAAGCGGGTGACGAAATTTTGTTTCTAACGACCGACAACTTCCAACATGCAATATCTCAACATTTTAGTGTCGAGAGCTCTATCCACTCTGCTGGGGAATAATTTAAACCAGGGAGTATTGTCTTCATACATTGGTAATGTGTCTATGCCCTATGTGGACCAGATTACCCTTTTTCTATTGGTGTACTTCATGCATTTTTTTATTAGGTAAGTGCATTCAAATCTTTCAAACTTAAAGGTTGTTTATTCAACCACCTTCGAACAGAGAGGTTCAAGAGTTCAATAGGACTTTTACTCTTTGAGTGGGGTCAGACCCCCAATAGGTGTGTTGGTGGACTAGTTCAGCCTAAGCACTGTGCGTTGTACAGTTGGGCCCGCACTTTACTTTCCATTTCATGTCCTTTCAAGCTTGGTTTGCTACTTTGCTAATTAAATCAAATTGTGTCATGTTGCACTTGCTCTTTAAACCTTCTTTATATAATCAATTAAATTCTCCTTTTTTCAATTTTACTTTTACTAAATTTCAAAATATTTTTTCACAAACTAAAATTAAAATAAAAAAACTTGTCTAGTTTATAGATCGACCTTTGTTAATTTTTAGTGCTCACACTAGAATTACAAGGTATTGGCCAAATAACTAACGCCAGAGTTTTCTTTATGAAGTTGCAGCTATGGCATTCCCTACACTCACTTTATAATGCAACCTGGCGATGAGCCATGATGCCCACAACTTTGCCTCTATCATCTAGTTTGGAGCCGGATTCGATGAACTTGAAGTCATGCTCAAAATGGTCACTTAGTCATAATGAAAGTTACCGCTCCAAAAATTTAGGAGCCATCTACTAAGTTCAATCTGAAATGTCCCCAGGATTTCCCTTCTTACAAGAAGGTAAAGACTACTACCCTAGCACTTCTAAAGCCTGTTGTTTTCGCTTCTGCTAATGAAAACACAACCGAGGGATTCACTATCCTGCCATATGTGTTTGAACTGTATTGAGTTTGAAGTCTGCGCCAATAACTCGGTCTCAAATGAGAAACCACAACAGAAAGATTCTGAAGGCTAATAAAGCTCAGATTTATGAAGAAATATCAGTTGAAGAAATTCCTCACCAGCAGGAACAAGGATTGCCAGAAATTTATCTGCTTTTGCGAGGGAGTAGGTTTCATCCCTTAACGGTCAGCAATGGGTACAAAAGTGTCCATAAGATTGTTGCTACTTTAGCGTTACCTTATGAACTTGATGGGGAAAGGAAGAACCCTGCTCCCATCACCCAAGTCAGTATAGTATTTGAGAGACTAGCTACCATAGAGGCTTGTTCAGTTGGTGAATTACTTAATGAAGTGGGATGTGTAGTATCCCCTCGCATGAAGAAATAAATTCTAAGAGATGTCAAATTTGTCAAATGATCTCAAATATCAACTGAAAATTTGCCTGCTCGCATTCACGTTAGGTTCCGCATGGCAAGTAGAGTTGACTACCATCATCACCACTGATTCTACTATTGTTACACTAAGTTCTTTAGCTCCTTGACCTGTTAAGTTGTGTATGGGTATGAGAATTCTACCAATTACCAGTTATAGGGAAGTCTCTAAAGTTTCGACGAAAAATATGAAGAGATTACTCGATATTGTATCTGGTTTGCACCATGGGAAGCATACCTCTCTTTGGCATGTTGATGCCTCTGTTGAGATACCCCATCTCAAGGCATCACCATTGAGAAAAAAGTTATGGGTACCTAAAGTTGTTGTACCAATATAGTTCAGTGAGATCATAGAGTAGGATCTGGAATTAAGCAGGGGTCCAAAATATCTGACATCGTCGTAGCTATTGTTACCAAGTAGGATGAACAAATGGAGGATGTTCAGCAGAGTCTCCCGTATCTCAAGAAGATACAAGAATCAATAATCGAAGAAAAGGTTGAGAAGCTCAAGGTCGAGAATTTTGAGTTAGCCCAAGAACATTGAGCTTTGTTGATGATGATGAAGAAGATTTTGATTTTAATGACTACCTAGATGAAAACTTTATTGATATACATGTCATCAAGACCAGAGCCACTGCAACTGCATGTGACACCCAACCTCTCACTGAAGGAAACATCGTAGATGATCAGTGTAGGCTTACTTCCAAGTTAAATCAACCATATGAAGAAAAGGATGGAAGAGATGGCTACTTCCATGGTGGTCATGGCCACAGTTCATGGACAATCTCAAGCACAATACTTAGCTTCACCAAAAGTCAATCAACCATAAATTGTACATATCACAGACGAAAGGAAAGAAGTCGCCTTGAATAATAAAAATGATCAATAGAAGAAGGATTCTCCATCGAGCGTCGTTGTAGAAAAATATTTTAAAAGATGGTCAAATAAGTTTGGGAGGCCTTAGCCCAATCTAAGGGTGGCACATTGATTTTTAAGTGAAGACCTTACCCGGAAGAGTTTGATGTTGTACCCTACCCAAAGAGTTTTTTGTCATTGAACTTTGAGATATTTGACGAGACTGGAAATCCCAAACAGCACATAGCGCATTTACGAGCCAATTGTGGTAATAATGGAGGTAACAAAGCCTTTTTTTCCATTATTTTGTCACCATCCTATCAGTAATAGCATTCGAGTTGGTGAACAAGTCAATGAAGACATTCACCGAGTTAAAATAGTTGTTTGTAAAGATATTTACCAAAGTGGAGCATCACATTTCTATTAGAGATCTTGTGATAGAGAGGCAAATGCTTAACGAGACTCTAGTAGATTTTATTTTTAGGTGGAGAAACCTTAGCATGAAATGTGAACCGCAACTACAGGAATATGATGCGATTGAAATCCTACTCAAAAACATCCATGAGCCAGTAGCTTTCATTCTCAAGGGACTCACCATGAAGTCTTTTGAAAAACTACTCAAAAACACCCTTTCGAAATGAAAGAGCATGGTATATTCCTTCCAAGATGAAGCTGTACCAAAATGTTTAGAAGTCTAATAAAGAAGCTTGAGTTCAGATTGCCAGATCCAAGGAAACATAAGGAAGTTGACAAAAAGGATCGGCCTAATTATTACCCGTACCACAAAATGCTTAATCATATTTTATAGAAATGTTTCATCTTCAAAGATTTGCTTGAGAAAAATCATAAAGAAGGGAATATAACGATCCTGAGAAAAATTTTAAAAAAACCTTAAAAAAGTTTTGTAAATATGATTTCGATCGAGCAAATTCACTTCAATCAATCCATATTCAAAGAAAGATGAATGGAGTACAATTTGGAGCAAAACATCCAAGAAGATACTGGATCACATTCAGAACACTTCAACTCAGGTAGCCGTTCAGAGTCTACAGCCTGCTCAGCCCAAGATGGAGATTTAGTTAGATAAACCAACACAATCAAAAGAGAAAAAGAAGAATGATGTCGTGAAGATAGATAGCTTGGGGGTATGTTAGGGGCCACCTCTGTTAAATTGGTTGTCTCAGATTCGGGGAAGAACATCCTCTAACCCCTGACCATGTATGATGATCTTTTTGCCCCACCGGGGTATTATGAATATAATGATTATGATTGCAGCTACATTTTAGTTGTTTCTAGTGATAACATAACTAAATTTTCTCAATCTAACTTTGATCTTGATTTCCAAACTGATCCTCAAATCATGCTTAAGTCCATTGAACCCATTAACAAAAATGAAGAAAATATCAATGATACTGGTTACGATAACACGAGAAGTGAGGAGCCAGTCCTCGAGCATCATGGTACGCCACTTGGTATCAACTTGGATCTCTAAAAAGAAAAAGAGGTAACAAAAAATTTATGTACAACATTACAAGAAGAAGAAGAAATTGCAGAAATAAATCTAAGGAGCGGAAAAGTATTACCCTCAAGGTCAGCTTCCTTGGATAAAGGAAAATAAATGGTAACTCAAGAAGAGCTACCTCCACCTCCAAAAACCAAATAATCAAGTAAATATTGAAGAATTATATAAAGTGGATTATAACTTGCTAGATCATCTTAAGAGGTTGCCGGTAAAACTAAGCATCTTTGATGATTTATTCATGTTAAAGGAGATGAGAGAGTCTCTGGTTACAAACTTGTTTGAACCAAAGATTTGACTAGCTCAGTTGGCCAACACATTCTCAGATTAAGTTTGTTCGTTAAAGGAAAACCCTGGAATATGTTACAGAGATGAAGACATGTTGCTTGGTACTACTGACCACAACTGACCACTCTACATCTCTCTTAAAATCGTGAGATTCATGTTATCCACGGTTTTGGTGGACCCTGAAGCACTGATCCCTCTTGATACTTCTATTATGCAAAGCACAACAATAGTTAAGATTAAATATCATTTATATTTCCTTACTTTACAACAAAACCAAAAACATGATCCCAAAGAAAAATAAGAATTTAAATTTTAATTTATATATAAATTGGGATACTACGCAAGTATACGATCATTATCAAGTAATATAAGACATTTTGATTAAGACTTGAATATCGATATTTTCTCCATGAATTTTGATCAATACGCATTTTTAAAAAGTATCTATTTTTAAAAAGACAATTGCTTAAACTGAATATATATTGCAACAATAAAAATTCAAAAAATTTTGGTATTTTCAATATTTTGATAAAATAGTAACAACTTAAAAAGTTAGCTAGAGTTTTATAGATGAAAATTACTTAATAATTTCTTCTTATCATGAATCAATAATAAGTATAGGAATTCTATCGTGAAAGTATGCAAATTGTGTTGTGCCAAATAAGAGCAATAATATTCTTTACCCTTACTAGAGTTGCTATAAAGAATATTAGCTAATTTAAAGTTTGAGTAGTTCTAAAGACCGACTAGGCAGGGTAGATGCTACCTCTCACTCTAGAGTTCCCTATATTTCCTCCTCCTAGGGGCTAACGTCTCGTATCAGAACCTAAAATAATAAACTAAGTTGTGGGCTTTAACGTGTCACTTTAAAGTCCTCTAACTCTACACCCTTCAATGAATATTTTCCTATTTATTTGCACTAACTTTAAAGTCCTCTAACTCTACACCCATCAATGAATATTTCCCTATTTATTTGCACTCAATAATAAACGTCTACATCCATCAATGAATATTTCCCTATTTATTTGCACTCAATCATATGAACTACATTCTCATTCATACAAGCTCATGCGATTCTTTCAAATTGTTTATTGAGACAATACCAACCCAGTTCTTACATGTTCTCAGAATAAATTTTAACATCTGGATTGGCCAAATCAAGAAGTAAATGAAGTGCATGGATTTAAATCATCACTACTTCTTCCAACATTAAAGATCAATACTCTCCACAGTTTCCATCCAAAACTTAATTACTTATCATTTTAAGAAGAAAGATAAAGAATACTAATCAGAATTCATGGAGAAAATAAAACAACAACTTAGTTTAAAAGTAGAAATCATTGTTCAACCAACAATAAGTCTCAATTAAAATGAAAAGTAGTCTTAAAACAAAAAGATTAAAACTTATCTTAAATCCTCCACTTAACTATTGAAGTTCCTTTGATTCTCTTCTCTTGACAATCACTCAAAATAAACGATAAAATAAAAGTAAAAGTGGTGCATGAAAATCTCTCCGAACTAACTCCCCAAATTGATGAACTTTGAAAACATTTTAAGTATCTTCAGGACTCTTTTCAAAGTCTTCTCTTCTTTATTTTATAATTTTCCAAGAGGTACCTTGGAAACTCTTCAAAATATGTCTAGATTTGATGTATTTCCTCTAGAGATGCATTCTTTCATTACATTTTTTGTCCATGGAGGTTATAACCACATATTAAGCCAATGGGTGCCTTAAAAACCTCTTCAAATTCCACAAAAATCGACTTTACTCATCTAGTAACTGCCACTAACGCTTAAGTGGAGAGCTCGGGACATCTGACGCTTAGTCGCGGCCTTCTCTGTTTAATCATAGCTTAAGCATCAGATCTAGCGCTTAGACACCAAAACTCTTTTACACGTTTTTCACCTTTTGCTCCAAATTTGATCCTTTTTCACTCTTTCAAGCTTTTTTCACCCTTTTTACCTGTATCTACATGAAAAACACAAAAATACCTTCCATTAAAGTGCAATATCTCAAAAATAGGAATAAAAATGTGTCTAAAAACATTATATATTTCAGGTATATCAAAATCCCCCAAACTTACCAACTTAAAGTTTAAAAATTCTTAAAGTTAAGAAAGAAGAAAATATGAGTTTCTATCTAATCCAGAAATGTATTGTAGATTTTCCGAATTTAGAATTTAGTTTATTTATTATCTCCACTTAAAAATTTTCATTAAAAAATAAATTTACTTACTATATTATATCTATAAGCTTAAGAGTTTCTCAAATCTTATACTATAAATAAGTCAAAGGTAGAACCAATTTTTGATTAGACGCTAATCCTCAAGCTTCTCCTTCGTAATTTTTTTTCTCTTTTTCCTTTCTTTTTTTTTTCTTTTTTTCTTTTCTTTTTCGTTTCCAGACAAGGATTACTGTATCTGGATAGGCCTTTAATGATTTTGAATTCCACTTCTCCTTTCCTAGAGCATAGTTTTGATAAAAATCTTTTACTTATAAATATAATAATAGTTTTAAATAAAGGAAATTTAAGTATTTTAATAAAGAAAATTTAAGTATTAAAAATAAAAGTCTAAATTTTCTAAATTTTTCAAAAATACAATTTTTCTTACTAAAGATAGTTATTATAATAATCATTTTCTCATATTACAAATATACATAATCGATTTTTTTTCTTTTCAAATCAAATTCACTTGTAGCACATTTGAGAACAAATAAAATTGCAGTTTTTAAAATATTTTTCATCCCCCAAAACTTAATTTTTAAATGATTAAATAGTTTAGCATCAGATATATATAAGCAGGAATGAAAATTTAAAACTAACATGCTAACAAAAATTTTATACCCTAATGATACAAGTATAAACTAAAAACTTGAGTAAAATTAATTTTTGATCAAATTTTCTATATTTTCATTTTGCTTTAACTTGTAGAGATTCAATAGTCTTCTAAATAGTGGGTATAAACATAAAAGCAAACATAGACACTACTGACATCACAATCTTAACATAAAGACAAACTTGCAAACATGATAAAAGAAAAATAAAGGGTAGCAATTTTTGAATTTCAAGTTCAAGATCTAAGCTAGCAAGATGTTCCACTTTATAATAGATATGAAATTAATTTAAGTTCTAGACTAACTAAATCACAGTACTAACCAAAAAACAACAGTTACTACCCTAAATTTAAAAATAGAATACTAACTACCATAAATTTTAAAATAACAATCAAACATAAAAGTCTAAAACACAACATAATCCAGAACAACATACACATGCAAATGTAGCAAGCCCAAACCACATAGTTCATATCATAGTACAATCATAAAATAAATCTCCTAGCTCTACTCTTCATCCTCAGAATCATCACTGTACCATTTTTCTACAAGCTCATAATCAGGTTATCAAGGATATGAAACAAATTGCACTCCTGGTTCACCTCTAATGAGGCTCTCCAAAGATGAGTGGAATTTTGCTTCATAAACACTCTTCCTTCTATTATAACTATTAGTATGATCTGCAAAATGCTCTAAATTTTGTACCTTATCAGCAGTAAAATTGATATTATCCATCATCTTCTACAATAACTTGTCCTAAGTCTTAGTAGACTCACCCATAGATGTAGAAGCACGTGATGTAGATGGTCTAGATGAACAAGTAACAGAGGTAGATGCAGCAGACCTTTCCATTCCATAGCTACTGGAAAATCCTCCTCTGCAGCCAAAAATAGAATGCTCAGAATAAGTCTTCCCACTCACCAATGTGATGGGCTTTAGAGGTAACAGAACTTCCTCCCAACTATCATATTTATCCCCAGCCTTCTCGCACAAAAAAATGATCAAGGAAGCAAATCCCAGACCTGTGGTTGTAACAGCTATAACAGAACTGATGATAGTCTGATAGATCAAAGCTCTGATTTTGATGAAATTTCCCTCTTGAACACAATAGTACAACGTCGCTCTTCCTCTGGTCACTTCACTTAAATGATTGGTCGGAAGCAAACGAGCAGAAATTAAATAGTACCAGGCCTTTGAAGGTACAAATAACTTTGAAGTTGGGAAATTTACTCTCCTCTCATTAGTAATCTTCCAAAGTCCTCTCCCAATAGTCAAGTACGAAATAATCTTGTCTAACTCCGCTTCAGTAGGATTATAATTTGCATAAAAACATAAAGTATCTAGTGGTAAATGGTAAAACAAGTTGATTACCTCTGACAAGAAAGGTACCAACCTTCCTCGAACCATAACTCGATTGTCTTCATCTTCATGGAGATTTGCATAGAACTCCCTCACAACAGAAATCACTATCGACAGCAGAGACATAATAGAACTATTCCCACTATCGACGAACAATTAAATCTTCCACATCTCCACCTGGATTTCTAAAACATCGCATCAGAATCAATTTTTTGTGACTGTAGAGCATCATTGTATCAATCTTAAGCCTTTGAACTAATAAAATTTTCTCAAATCAAACGAACTTTTACCTCTATTCCTCTTCATACTTGGTGTCATTCTACAAATTTTAAAAATTCCAAAAATAACTTCAAAAATCAAGTTTAAATCCCTAAACTAAACTTTTAAAAAGCATAAACTAAACTTTCCAAGCAATTTTCTTAGATTTTTCCTCATTTTTAACTATGAATAGTGAATTTTCAAATTTCTCCAAATGTGCTCAAAATACATGGTGAAAATCCAAAAATTTTTCATAGAAGTAAAGCTCTTACCTAAAAGAATCCGAATCTAGCAAATTTTTCTTGATTCCACCAAGAAATCACCACTTAATGGTGTGCCCTAGCTCTTAAAAATCACAATTTTTAGAGGTAGAAGATGACGGGAGGTGTGAAAATTAGCATTTTCGGGCCAAAATTTCACTTTTAACTGTACGTGAATTGGTTTTCATGAATGGACGCTTAAGCTCAAGTAAGTGGCGCTTAGGCGCCAATACACGATTTTTAAAAAATTCAAATTACAGTAAAATGCATTGTTTGCCTAAGTAAACCACCCTACATGCTCTCATAGAACTTAGTTGACAATGTTCAACTTTCTATAACTCCTCTCCTCTCTCTCAAAATTCTCCTTAATAACTATTTCAATTTGAGGCTAAAACAATAGAAACTTTTCACAAAAAAAAAACTTATATTAATTCACAAACAAATACAAATACTATTAACACTTAATTCTGACTCTAAATAGTCTCAGATGAGAAAATTTTCCTAAGTACAAAACACTTAACACACCTTCACAATTAAACACATAAGTAACATAAACACTAACACATGTCTTAAACATTAAAACTAACCTAGAACTTAATTCCATTCGTCATTAGAAGGAATAAATTCATATCTTTCATTAGTCTCTCTTGGGGCAATTGAATATAAAGTTGATAAAACAGACGGTGGTGACGTGCTCTCATGCAATCTTCTTCAATCCACTTTTTCTTAAGAAACATCTCCTTATCTGCTTCCTCTATATAACTAATGTGGCTAAGTTGAATTGTCAATTGCCATCCAATATGCTCAAAATGTGCATGAATCTCCAATGCCTTAGTGTCCACTACAGACATGGTATTTTCAATTTTGTTGTTCTTCTCTGAAATCCCTTCAATAGTAACGGCTAAGAAACCGTTATACATCTCTTGTGCACTTTGAATAATGAATTTCATCCTCATGGCATCTTCCTTCTTCTTCAAATCCATCTCCCATGAATACTTCAATTTAAAACCTCTTTCTCTTTTAGGCTTTAGGGCTAGAAATTATCTTGGGTAAAATTCCTTCACTAAACCCTTTTATTTATAGGCCTAATTTCTTCCAATAACTCCTAGAAATGTTTTGAAACTGCCAAGACATGTTTTTAAAAACTTCAAGGAAGTTTTTCCTTCTAGAATATTAATTTTGCACATGTTTTTAAAATGTCGCGCTGAAGCGCCAGATTTGATGCTTAAGCGCCAGTGCACATTTTTTCACTAGTCAACTTAACGTCCAAATTCCCATTTTAACATATCCAAATCACTAAATTAAGTCTTAAAACCGATACTAAAACATAGTAGTCTAAATAATACTACCCCAATTATTTTAATCACACATAAAACATCAATAAAAAAACACTTTAATATTTATGGGTTACCTCTCACAAAGTGCTTGGTTTTACGTCGTCAGCCCGACGTAACCAGTGCTTACTCTAGTTGACCCAACATCATTCCATTATTAAACTTCTACTAATCCCCTATATAATAAGGTTTCAGTCTATGTCCATTCACTTTAAATATTTTCTCAGATTTAGGATCTTTAATATACATAGCTCCATAAGGATAAACTTTTATCACAATAAATGGGCCCATCCACCTGAACTTAAGTTTCTGTGGAAATAATTTTAATCTTGAATTATGAAGTAAAACTTATTGCCCTTGCTGAAAATTTTTAGCAAGAATCTTTTGATCGTGCTACATCTTCATCTTTTCTTTAAAAAATTTGGCACTTTCATAACACTCATTCCTTATCTCTTCAAGCTTATTTAATTGTAATAATTTTTTCTCACCAGCATCTTTCAAATTATAATTAAACTTTTTAATTTCCCAATATGCTTTATGCTCAAATTCAGCTCGTAAGTGACAAGCTTTCAAAAATATTAGCCTATATGGGGACATTCCTATAGGAGTTTTATATGCAGAACTATAAGCCCACAAAGCATATTCAAGTTTGACTGACTAATCCATTTTTGTTGGATTCACAGATTTTTCCATAAATCTTTTAATTTTCTGATTGGATAATTCAGCCAAACCACTTGTCTGAGGATGATAAACAGTAGCAGTCCCATGATTTTTATGATATTTCTTTAATAACTTCTCAGTTATGGCATTTCTGAAATGACTTCCCCCGACAGTAATGATAACTCTTGGCATCCCAAATCTACAAAATAAATTTGTTTTTAAAAATTTTGCAACACTTTGAGCATCACATCGAGGTAAAGCAACAGCTTTTATCCATTTGGATACATAGTCCACAACTAACAAAATATATAAATTTTTGAAAGATGGTATAAATGGTCCCATGAAATCTAATTCACAAACTATTTTAACTTCTAGCATATAATTGAGGGGCATCTCATTTCTTCTAGAAATATTGCCTACTCCTTGACATCTATTACAAGTTTTGATATAAGCATTAACATCTCTAAATATGGTAGGCCAATAAAATCAAGATTGTAAAATTTTGTATGTTGTTTAATAAACACTAAAATGTCCCCCAAAATTAGAATTATGAATTTTTTGGATAATCTCATGAGTTTCTTCTAATGGTATACATCTTCTAATAATTTGATCCTTTCCTTGTTTATATAAAAATGGGTCATCAAAAAAATAAGTCTTAGTTTCAGAAATAAATTTCCTCTTCTGTTGGTATGTCCTTCCATAGGGTACAATATCACTAACAATAAAGTTCACAATGTCAGCATACCACAAAACACGCCACTCTTTAATAATGAAAAATTTTTCATCTGGAAAATGTTCATTAATTTTTTTTTCAAAACATAGTGGTTTTTTTAATTCAAACCTGGACAAATGATCAACAATTTACTTTTCAATCCCCTTCTAATTTATTATTGCAAAATCAAATTCTTGTAAAAGAAGAATCCATCTTATAAGTCTAGGTTTAACATCCTTCTTTTTCATTAAAAACTTAATAGCAGAATGATCTGTATGCACTATACAATGAGTTTCAATTAAAATGATCTAAATTTATCAAAAGCATATACTATTGCTAATAACTCTTTTTCATTTGTTGTATAATTAAAATTTATCAAAAGCATATATTATTGCTAATAACTCTTTTTCAGTTGTTGTATAATTAATTTGAGTTTCATTAGTAAATAACTTTGAAAGTTTTATCACATCTTTGTCCTAAATAGCTCCTATAGCATAATCACTAGCATCACATATTAATTCAAAAGATTTTTCGCAATTTGGTGAAACTATAATTGGTGTAGTTATTAATTTTTCTTTTAATAATTTAAAAGATTTTAGGCATTCCTCATCAAAATTAAAAATTGCATTTTTCTCTAGTGAATGGCATAAAGGCTTAGCAATCTTTCAAAAGTCTTTAATATATCGCCTGTAGAATCCAACATGTCCTAAAAAACTCCTAATTTCCCTGACATTTATTGGATAAGCTAAATTAGAAATCACTTGAATTTTAGCAGGATCTACTTTCATACTATTTTATGTATTTGATGACCTAATATAATTCCTCCTACCATAAAATGACATTTTTCCCAATGAAGGACAAAATTTTTTTTTTCACAGCACTTAAGAACCTTAGATAAATGTTCTAGACATGAGTAAAATGAAGTTCCAAATGCTGAAAAGTCATCCATAAAGACTTGAATCCCTTTTTTAATTAAATCACAAAAAGTTATCATCTTACATCTTTGAAATGTAGCATGGACATTACATAAACAAAATGACATTCTTCTAAAAGCAAAAATACTATAAGGACTGGTAAACATTGTTTTCTCTTGATCTGCAGGGGACATTTGAATATTGTAATAACCATTATATCCTTCCAGAAAAAAAAAGTAAGCATTTGATCTAGAAAGGGTAATGGAAAATGATCTTTCCTAGTGGCAAGATTTAATTTTCTAAAATCAATGCATATTCGCCATCCTGTAACTTGTCTAGTAGGTATTTACTCATTATGTTTGTTTACAGTTACAGTTACTTCTTTCTTAGAAATGCAATGAATTGAATTAACCCATGCACTATGTGAAATAGGGTAGATAATTCCAGCATCCAACCACTTTAAAATTTCTTTCTTAACAATTTCTTTTATAGTAGGATTTAGTCTCCTTTGTAAATCAGCGTTGGGTTCGCAGTTCTCTTCCATATGAATTCTATGCATAAAAATTGAAGGACTGATTGCTTTAAATCAGCAATTGTCCATCCAAAGGCTTTCTTAAAATTTTTCAGAATTTTCATCAAACTTTTTTATTCCTCCATTGTAGATTTTGAGGATATTATAACAGGTAAAGTAGAGGAATCTCCTAAAAAGGCATATTTTAAAGGATCGAGAAGTAACTTCAACTCTAGTTCTGGATGTTTTTCAATAGATGGACAAAATAATTTATCTTTGTCCATCGTGTCCAAAACTTCAAAACTTTCTTGAACATAGTTTGAATCTTCTTTAAAAAATCTTTACATTGATCTAATTCCTCTTCTTCCTCATGTTTTAAATCTTATTCTTCAAATTTTTCTTCACAAGTAGTCTTGAAATGGCATTCACATTGATATCTTGTAACATCCATTCTAAAACATTCATCATCTTTACCTTTTGCAGGGTATTTCATTGATCTTGAAATGTCAAAAATAAGAGTTTGATCATTGGCGTGCATTATTAATTCCCATTTTTGCACATCTATCATTGCTCTTCCTCTGTCTAGGAAAGGTCTCCCTAAAATGATAGGAAACTTTTTATATTCCTCTATATCTAACACAAAAAAATCAATAGGAAAGATAAATTAATCCACTTTCACTAGGACATCTTTCAGAACTCTTTTAGGGTATGTTATCGAACGATCTGCTAACTACAGAGTTACAGTAGTAGGGGTTACTTCTCCTAATCCCAATCTTTTAAATATTGATAATGGGATAAGGTTAATCCTTGCACCTAAATCACATAAAGCTTTCCCATAAATTTGTCTCTTATTGCACATGGAATTGCAAAGCTATCATGATCTTTATGCTTTTCAAGAAGCTTCTTTTGAATTATCTCACTGCAGTCCTCACTAAGTGCAACAATTTTATTATCTTTAAACTTCCTTTTTCTGTTGAAAATATCCTTCATAAACTTTACATAGCTCAACATTTGTTCTAAGGCTTCAACAAATGGAATATTAATTGTAAGCTTCTTAAATATATCTAGAAAATTTGAAATTTGCTTATCCAATTTCTGCTGATGAATTCTCTGAGGAAATGGAGGTGGTGATTTTTCCAAATCAATTTTCAGTGGAGAAATAGGTCTCTCAAAATCTTTTGGAGCGTCCTCCTTTGATTCTTCAATTTCTTCTCTCTACTTCAATTTCTTTTTGAACCCGACCTTCCAACTCTCTTCTGCTTCTATGTTGAATGGCTTTTACTTTTTCTATATTCTGGCCTTTTTGATTTGATTCAGTATTACTAGGAAGTGTTCCATGAGATCTATTACTTAATGAATTTGTTATTTTCGTAAGTTGATTCTCGATACTTCTAATTGTAGCTCCTTGACTTTGTAATTGATTTCTCATTTGTAACACCACTTCTTCTATAAACAACTTCTTCTCCTTAAACTATGTATTACTGTTGAAACCTATAGAATAAGTAGATTTATAATTATTATTCCCTTGGTTGTTCTAGTTTCTCAATGGGTTCCCTTGGTTGTTCTCTAATTGTTGATTATTACCACTCGAATTGTCATCCCAGTTAAGGTTGGGATGGTTCTTCCAACCTGGATTATAATAATTAGATTATGGGTTATTTTGTTTTTTATTTATGACATTCAAAGTTTTTAATGATGTTTGAGAATCTACCATTTGGCCTAATGAATTCTCTTCAATCATGGAAATTAGTTGAGAAAAATTCATTCTAAATTGGTCTAACTTCCTTGAAATTGCAGTAACTTGATTACTAATATGGTAAATGCATCAGTTTCATGAATATTGGCTACTTTCTTAGGATTTACCCTCTCAGAAAACCAATGAAAATTATTGGTAGTCATTTCTTCAATTAAAGCATAAGCCTAATGAAATGGTTTTGACATCAATGAACCATCAGTAGCGGCATCGATAATTCATCTAAGAGATCCAACTAATCCATTATAAAAAGTTTGAATTATTAACCAATCTTTATAGCATGGTGTGGACTCTTTTTTAAGAGTTCATAAATAGATTCCCCTTTAAACTGATTTAAAAATGTAATATCATTTCTAAGCTTCATAGTTTTTGAAGTGAAAAATATTTAGCAAGGAAATTTTGTGCTAAATCACCTCAAGTTCTGATAGATCTGGGTGCTAACGAATTTAACCACATCTTAACTTTATCCCTTAATGAAAAAGAAATTAACCTAAGTCTTTTGACATCATATGATACACCATCGTATTTAAATGTAGCGCACAATTCTAGAAAATTAGCAAGATCTAAATTTGGATCTTCAGTTGATGATCCCCCAAACTAATTATTTGATAACATTTGGATAATAGCAGGTTTAAGGTCAAATAAATTAGCCACTATATTAGGTTTTTGAATACTACAATGAATTTCATCTATAGTAGGGTTGGCATAAATTTTAGCATTTTGGTTATTTTTGTCTTTCATATCTATAGTTTTTTGGATTTTTTAAAATTCATTATTTTTAAGGTTTTTGTGATTTTTCTAATAGTTCTTTATAATTTAGAATCGTATGGCACTAGTCCTTCAGATTCTGAACAACACATACACTAACATACAATAAAATAAACAAAATAAGATAAAATAAGATAACTTATAGTTTAAATAAGACTTTCTAAAACTAGAAAATTTTCTTTTGATTCCCCAGCAACGGCGCCAAAAACATGATCCCTCTTGATACTTCTATTATGCAAAGTACAATAATTATTTAGATTATATTTCACTGATATTTCCTTGCTTTACAACAAAGCCAAAAACTTGATCCTGAAGAAAAATAAGAATTTAACTTTAATTTATATATATATATTGGGATACTACGCAAATATACTTAACGTTATCAAGTAATATAGGAATTTTTTATTAAGACCTGAATATCAGACTTTTGACCTCACTTTTGGTTGAGATCTAGCCATAGGACTTTTCTATGCAAGTTTGAATATCAGACTAAACTACGCAAGTACAATAATTATTTAGTTTTTCACTTTTAGTAGCCTAAGATCTAGCCATAGGACTTTTCTATTCACTATTCCTAGAAAACTAGATCTGGAACCCTCACCATTAAAAATTTCAAACTCTTCTCTACTCAACTTAAAGTTCCACATATTGGTCCTAACCTGTAGCACTTAGTAGATAGAGTCGCTATGAGGGAAACTCAAGATGAGTCAAACTTAGGACTGCTGGACCTTAGGGTTGACCCTTGGTGTTGTTCTGGAACTAGGCTACTCACTACACTCATCTACACTCACAATCACTCGCAACCCTAAACTCAAATTTCTAGCCTAGATCCCTTGATCTTTTGGGATACTCATGTTAATGGTCCCCTAAACCCACTAGCTCTAGGACTATGGTTTAGCTAAGACCACTATGTAGAGAGGCCAAAATGGGGTTTCCATTGGTCCATGGCTTGTTGGTGATGGTTGGTAGCTCAATACCCCTCTTCGGCCCAAAATTCCAAAAATTCCAAAAATTCCTAGAAAATCCCAATAAATCCTAAATCTTCCTAATGTCATTAATCTCAACTACCGCAGGACTCAATTTGACCAATTTTACTATCTTTAACCAAAATCCCCAAATTTGCCTTTAAGGGCCTAAATTTCCCTAAATTCAACTCAAATGTCCATCAATTTGATCTCAATCGACCCCAATTCCAATCCTAAAATTTCACTTTTTATATGACCAAAATAAAACAAATCCAAGCTCAATTGGTCCATGATTTGAGCCCAATTTTGAGTTAGGTTAACGCCCCAATTTTAACTATACGAGCTAATCTGACCAAATTGAACCCATAAACTAGTCAATTGGCCTCATTTAATGTTGAAAAATCTTTATAAAATTCCTATACATCCAAATCAATCATCAATTGGCCTTGGTGAAGAGTCATATCCATTTGATTTTGGCCTAAATCATAAATTCCCAAATTTAGCCCCAAATTGGCTAAGTCCCAAAGTTTCACCGAATTGATTGCCTTAACCACCAAATTGGCATCCAATTCATGTTGAAAACTCTTCATGAGGTCCCTATTGACCATTTACAACAATCAATTTGGACTTAGCCCAAGGCTAACCCAAGCTTGACCCAAGCCTAGCCCAACATAACCAAATTAATTAGCGTTCAAAATTTCCTCAAATTGCCCCTTCAATTGAGCTCAAACCCACTTCCATTCTTCACCAAAGTTGTTCTTTATGATCATCTACACCAAATGCAATATTTATTTGGGCCGATTGACATGGCTAGCCTAGTCCAAACAAAAGTTTTGGTCATTTGCATCCACTTAGACCCATGCACTAAATGTAACCTAACCACCCTAAAGTCACCAAATTAACTCCACCCCAGCCATTACTTGGACTTAGTGACCAGTCTAAACACCATGAAACCACCTAAATCAAGCCATGGACCATAGGTCCCCAAAAGTAAGGGATATTATTTCCAAAAATGCACATGCTTAAGATATCTTTGCCAAATCAAAGCACATTTGCATTAAATTGTTGTGATGGATTCCTCTGGGTTCCTTGAGCTCATAGCCACCTCCCTCTGGCCGGCTAGCCAGCCTAAGGGCCAGAAAAGCTCAAAACAGATAGCCACCCCCATGGCACCTTGCCCAAATCAAACCTAGAGGCCAGCTCTTCCACATCAAATTGAAGAGCTCCTCTACCCTCCACCAAAGCACCACAATGCACCCAAACTTGTGCCCTGAGAGCCACCCCATGGCCAGTTTTATAAAAACTCACCTTGACGGCCATGGGAGGTGTGCTGAAAATTTTCTTAGAGAGGCCTCTCAAAACTTCTCACAGAGCTTTCCTAAGATCCCCTCAGTGCATTCAAAGTATTTTTCCCAACCAATTCTCATTGCTGGAGCTCAATTTTGAGCTTGAAAACTTGCCAGAAACTAGGACAAAACCCAATATACCTCCACAAGCCACCAAACTCAAATTAACTTCACCCACACCTTCACAATAGTGAAAGAAGCCAAAACCCCTTAAAATCTCCCTTCCACAGAGCCTCTACCATAGCTCTAGACCAACACCCAAATCCGGTTGTGATTGAATTCCTACTTAAGCCTTACACCAAGACCAGAGACTCAATCCTTAGCCTCCTTAAAAACCAACGAACGTGCTGAACCCCTCTGGTCGAAGCTTCACTTCTCAGACCAAAGGTATAAAACCCACCTCATCCCGAGCTTATTTCGATTCTCCATTTAATTAGGCTTAATTTAATTGCATGATTAACGTATGAATATGTTCGTCTCACTTAAACGAGTCTATAGGATCAAACCTGAGGTGATTTGGTTTAGTTTAGGCTGAGATCTTAGGGTTTTAGTGTGGACGATCACAGGATCATTATATTGGGGACGATGACGGGGAGTCGTTTGATCGAGCGTGTATCAAATGGACGGAGGAGATCGAGCTGTACAGCGCTTCGGGACATAAACAGCGGGCCGAGTCATTAGCTACGTGGATGGTAGCTTCCAACCAGAGCGCGCCACGCATGCCTTCTGAGCTGCTTAGGATCTAGTCAGCACGTGCAGTTTAAATAGATAAATAGGGCTTTTTCTTATTTATTTAAATATCCCTAACTTAGAAAATTCATAACTTTGTTTAGAAAAATCACAAAAATAAAATAAAAATACCCTCTTACTTAGTGTACAAAGGAGAATATTGCGGAATAAATTTCAAGTCTATTTGATGCATAAAATATTTTTAATTAATTAAACAATGTTTGGGATCACTTGATTCTCCATGCATATTGACACATCACCTTGGCTTGAAATTTTGGCATGTTGTAGCCTTTGGAATGGGAAACATCCTCTGATTTTTTCAAATTTAAAGGAGGTTCCTATACAGAGATCTATATTTTTCAAGATCCTCCACATTATTTCCTTAAAATAATCATGGAAATTAGCATATTGATTAGAAAATCCTAAGAAACTTTTGGAAGTTCCACCATGAGTAGAGAAGCCTTTGGAAATAATTTCATGGGTCAATTCATTTAAAATACCCTTAAATTTTTCAAACACTAAATCACTAAAATAATTAATTTTGGAAAATATAAACATTTAATGACTCGAGTTTTAATCTCCACTATTATTTATGATATAGAGAACTCATCATAAAATGTTCAAAATATTTTGAGTTCATTTGATAACTTAAATTGATTTTCAAAGATAAATATCACTTTTGACACTTAAATGATTTTTAAAAATCAAAATAGAACTAAAAAAATTACGAAACATAGTTTTTTGAGTTCTCTGTGATCAGTGATACTTCATGAAAATAAAATTATATTTAAAATAAAAACATGATATTTAGTCTATTTTAATTATTTAAAATAATTGAAAATTAAAAAAAATCACAAAAATAACAAAACTCATGGAATTGTTCTAAATTACTTCCTAATCACTGAGGAACAATTAGAATATTTTTCCTGACTTTCTAAATAAAGATATTAAATTTCAAAGCATAAAAACATTTTTTAAAAAAATTAAAAATGAGTTTTCACCAAAATAATTCCAACAAATCAACAATAAATAAAAAAATTATAAAATTTGCTCCTCTGAGTTCTCTAACCTTAGATAGAATTTTCAAAAATACAAAACTTAATTTTCACGACCTTAAATATTTTATTGTTATTAAATAGCCCAAAACATAAAATAATTCTAATAAATCACAGAGAATTCAAAAAATTATGAAATTTAGTCAAAAGGCTTCTCTAATCTAGGTATACCTCTAATAAAAATTTCAAAGGATTAGAATTTACTTTGGTCAAGTTAGGAATTTTCTTTGAAAGCAACATAATAAATTTCTAAAATCATTTAAAATTTAGTTATAACTCATNTTAATAAATTTCTAAATTATTAAAATTTGGAAGTTTATTAAAATTAAATGATCCTGGACTTAGGG
>JXCR01063239.1:4918-38620 GCA_002079205.1 Phalaenopsis hybrid cultivar | reverse complement strand
AATTTCTAAATCATTAAAAATTTGGAAGTTTATTAAAATTAAATGATCCTGGACTTAGCTATGACTTTTGAAGTCAATAATTAATCAATTTAATACCCCTATCTTGAATTTCAAATAAAATCCATAAATTTTGAAGTCAATAATTAATCAATTTAATACCCCTATCTTGATTTTCAAATAAAATTTAAATCATGAATCATGACCACTTAAGGCTTAACCCTTTCCAANNNATCTTAATCAATTTATTTGATGCTTGAAACACAAGGGATTAATTGGTAGAAACCAATTTCACTTTCCTCTTTAAAAAGATAAGTTAATTAAATTTCTAAATCATTAAAAATTTGGAAGTTTATTAAAATTAAATGATCCTGGACTTAGGGGTTTGAATTTTGAAGTTAATAATTAATTAATTTAATACCACTATCTTGATTTTAAAGAAAATTCAAATTATGAATCATGACCACTTAAAGCTTAACCTTTTCAAAACTAATTAAGACACTCATTTACAAATCATGAATCATGACCACTTAAGGTTTAACCCTTTTCAAAACTAATTAAGACACTCACCGAGGCGTTAAGGGGTAGGGTGACTTAGGCTAAATAAAAAATTGATTAAACAAGGATTAGAGAAATAAACATAATTAAATAAAACATCCTTGAAACACCACTAAGCCCAATTAGGATTAAAAATTTGGCTAAGTGTTTAAATTACATTAACTTGCCTTTTTAAGAGTCTTCACCCACATAATTTTTAAATTAAATGAGAAGTGATAATTACCCTATTCTTAGGGATAATTGAGAAACCAGTTCGCTGAGTAATAAGGGTGTTTATAGGATGAACAATTAAGCAATATAATAAGTTTAAATGGACTTGAGGCTTTTCACTAGTTGANTAATTAATTTAATACCCCTATCTTGATTTTCAAATAAAAATCCAAATCATGGATCATGACCACTTAAAGCTTCACCCTTTTCAAAACTAATCAAGACACTCACCTAGGTCTTAAGGGCTTAGTGGTGACTTAAGTTAAACCAAAATTGAGTAGACAAGGATTAGAGAAATAAACATAATTAAATCAAACATCCCTGAAACACCACTAAGCTCAATTAGGATTAAGAATCTGGCTAAGTGTTCAAATTACACTAACTTCCCCTTTAAGGGAACTTACTCACATAATTTTCAAATTAAATGATAAATGACAATTACCCCTTTATTAGGGGTAATTAAGACATCAATGTTCACTGAGTAATAAGGATATTTATAAGATGAACCATTAAGCAACGTAATAACTTTAAATGGACTCGAGGCTTTTCACCAATTGGTGAGAAGGAGGCATGGATCTACTTCCGCCTCCTAACTTGTTGGATACCTCAGAGGCCTAATAAACTTAATATCCCTTGCTCAATGGAATCATCCTTAATTAAATTTTTAAGGACTCACCAAGATATGACATAAGATTAGGAAAATTGCCAAAATTTTTCCTTTCCTGCTCTTCATAAACTGCCTTAACATTCATTTTAAGTTTCAGGTGATGGAACGAGAAGACTCGCAGGTACACTTTTAAAGTTTTCAGCATGGTTTTTCTTATACTTTCATACTGTACTTTTATACCTGCAAATTTACATGCTAAACAATAATGTCACACTGCATGAAAACTAAAACCATCAGGATAGCCACTTAACCATAACCATAACCCAAAACCAAAACTAAAATTAACCAAGATAAAATTCACCGCCACAACATGCAAAATATAAAACAACTTAAAATTTAATCACAAACATCACGCAAAACTACAACTTCAACTAAATTAAGATGTCTCTATCGGATGATCAGGAATCCCTCGAAGGAGGTAACAAACGGTTGCTAACGAGGCTTCCCAAGGTTTAAATGAAACTATGGAACTCATTAAGTTGAGTTTAGTAAGTTCATTTGGACTAAGTGAATCCAATAGAAAATAGTGATGCTAGAGCGAGGGAACCGTAGGATCCTAACCGGTGTCGCTTTAATCATCTTTAATATGCCCTCATAAAATTTAAAGGACTTCAACCATAGGGCCACCTGATTTGATTTTATAACTTGACACACTAGATAACTCAAAATTGTCGCGGCAAGGAGCTTGGACCTAGCATGGTGGGCAGCACGGCCATCTTCAACAGCAAAACTTGTCTTCCCCAATTAAACCANAATCTTCAACAATAAATAAAACATAAATAAAAAATAATCACCAACAAATAAATAATAAAACAAATTTCTTTTGAAAATTAATTAATTAAAATTAATACTATAAAAACACATTTTGAATAATAAAATGTGATAAAATTAACAAGAAAATAAAACAAATCGATTGAGTGGATGCTTCCGTTTTCGAAATTTCCTACTCTTTGTGCGCGCAGTACAACCATCGTTATCTACACTAACTCTCTGTACATCCCCACAGAATTTCATATTCAGCACAAAAACTCACAAAGCTTTTCAACTCTCTTCAACAGGATCAACCTTTCTACATGATACACTTTTTCAACTCCACAATCTTTTTGTACATTTAGATTCTCACATCTTTGAATTAATACTTACATTTCAATTCTCACATCTCGGGATTGATACCTACAATTAAATTTTCATCTTCTAGTCAGTACCTAAATCCTGATTCTCACATTTCAAGGTCGATACCTAAATTTTGACTTTCTTCTTAAGAATTGACCTACATTTCAATTCTCACTTCCGAATCAATCTTGCATTTTTGATTCATTACATTTGAGGTTGGTACTTACATTCCAACATTCTCTTTTGAGAATTGACCTACATTGCAATTCTCACTTTCGAATTAATCCTACATTTCTAATTCATTATATTCGAGGTCGGTCCTTACATTCTGACTCTCTCTCTCTCTCTATTTTTTGGATTGATATTTGAATTTCAATTCTTATTTTTGAATTAGTCCTACATTTCTGATTCATTACATTCGAGATCGGTCCTTACATTCCAACATTCTCTTTTGAGAATTGACCTATATTTCAATTCTCACTTCCAAATCAATCCTACATTTTTAATTCATTACATTCGAGGTCGGTCCTTACATTCCGACACTCTCTTTTGAGAATTGATATACATTTCAATTTTCATTTTTACATTTCTGATTCATTACATTCGAGGTCGGTCCTTACATTCCGACATTCTCTTTTGAGAATTGACCTACATTTCAATTCTCATTTCCAAATCAGTCCTACATTTCTGATTCATTACATTCGAGGTCGGTCCTTACATTCCAACACTCCCTTTTGAGAATTGACCTACATTTCAATTCTCATTTTCGAATCAGTCCTATATTTCAGATTCATTACATTTGAGGTCGGTCCTTACATTCCGACTCTCTCTCTTTCTCTTTTTGGATTGATATCTGAATTTCAATTCCCACCTCATGGTCAGCACTTACATACTGACTCCCATCCTTTAGAAATCTTTGAAATTTTATAATACAAAGTCCACTCTCCAATTCCCAACGAGAGTCCCTACTTCTTGACTTAATCAAACACTCACCTGCTAATTCCCCAGCAGAAACAAATCACACAACCCTACACATATTTTTGGGTCTGTTGACTTAGAGGTTGTATTGGTTTCTTTTGATCTCGTCGGTCAATGCCAATATGCACGGTGCGCTTGCCCAACACACCAAACCAATTGGGGGTCCATTTGTTGACCTCACTTTTGGTTGAGGTTTAGTTTTTTTCCTTGTAGTAGCCTAAGGTCTAGCCGTAGGGCATTTCTATTGACTATTATTAGAAAACTAGAAAAGGCACCCTCACCACTAGAAATTCCAAACTCTTCTCTAATCAACTTGAAGTTCCACATATTGGTCCTAACCTCTAGCACTTAGTAGGTGGGATCACTATGGGGGAAACTCAAGATGAGTCACCCTTAGGACTGTTGGAACTTAAGGTTGACCCTGGGTGTTGGTCTGGAGCTAATTCACTCACTACTCTCATCTACACTCACATAACACTCACAACCCTGGAACAAATTTCTAGCCTAGATCCCTTGATCTTTTTGGGATACTCATGTAGATGGTCCCCTAAACCTGCTAGCCCTAAGGTTATGATTTGGCTAAGACCGCTATGTAGAGGACCCAAAATGGGGTTTCCATTGGTCCATGGCTTTTTAGTGATGTTTGGTACCTCAACTCTAAATTGGCCTTTTACCCCTAAAACACCCCCTAATTACCAAAATACCCCTCTTAAAAATACCCATCTTGGCCTTTTACCCCTAAAACACCCCCAAATTACCAAAATACCCCTCCATAAATCTTGGCCTTTTACCCCTAAAACACCCCCAAATTACCAAAATACCCCTCTTGGGCTCAAAACTTGGCCTTTTACCCCTAAAACACCCCCAAATTACCAAAATACCCCTCCATAGCTCAAAATCCCAAAAATTCCAAAAATTCCCAATAAATCCCAATAAATCCCACATATTCCCAATTACATTTATCTCAACTACCACATGATCCAAATTGGCCAATTTGACCATCTTTATCAAACATCCCCAAATTTGCACTTAAAGACCCAAATTTCCCCAAATCCAACTCAAATGTCCATAAATTTGATCTCAATTGAGAAGACCCAAATTTCCCCAAATCCAACTCAAATGTCCATCAATTGGGTCTCAATTGACCCCAAATCCAATCCTAAACTCAAATTCACACCCAAATTTCCCCAAATCCAACTCAAATGTTCATCAATTTGATCTCAATTGACCCCAATTCGAATCCTAAACTCAAATTCACTTTTTATATGACCAAATTAAACCAAGTCCATGCTCAATGGGCCCATGATTTGAGCCTAATTTTGATTTAGATCAAAACCCCAATTTTGACCATATGACATAGTCTCACCAAATTGAACCTATAGCCTAGTCAATTGGCCCAAATTATTGTTGAAAAATCTTCCTAACATTCTTATACATCAAAATAAACCATCAATTAGCCTTGGTGAAGCCTCATATCCATTTGATTTTGGCCTAAATCCAAAATTCCCAAATATAGCCTCAAATTGGCTAAGTCCCAAAATTTCACCCAATTGATATCCTTAACCTCCAAATTAGCATCCAATTCATGTTGAAAACTCTTCATAGGGTTCCCATAGACCATTTACAATAATCAATTTTGACTTAGCCCAAGGTTAACTTAAGCTAGACCCAAGCCTAGCCCAACATGACCAAATTGACTAAAAACCAAAATCCCTCAAATTGACCTACCAATTGCTCGTGCCCACAACTTCACAACAACAAGAGAAGATAAAGCCCCATCAAATTACCCTCTGAAATAGCCTCCACCATAGCCTTAGACCAACATCTGAAATCGAGCTTGGTCGAATTCATACCTAGGCCTTACACCAAGACCAAGGGCTCAATCCCTACCCTCCTTCGACCCCAACGAACGTGTTGAGCACCTCTGATTGAGGCCTCCCTTCTCAGAGCAAAGATATAAAACTTCTCCTCCTCCTGAGCTTATTTTGATTCTCGATTTAGTTGGGCTTGATTAAATGAGACATTAGTCGTATGGATGTGTTTGTCTGACTAAGATGAGCATTTAAAAAAAATTACTTAATTTGGTTGAGAAATGTGAAAGATTTTAAGCCTTGAAGGTGGACGACTCTCGACCTAATCCATTGGGGATGATGACCACGCGTCGTCCGGTCGCACATGTATCAAATGGATGGCCAAGATGAAGTCGGACAACGCTTCTTTACATAAACAGCAGGCGCGTGGCTGCTGGCATGGACGGCGGCGTCAAATAGGAGCGCGTCGTATAGAGTTTTGGAGCTGCATAAGATCTACATGGCGCCGCGTGGATAAGTAGAAAATAGAGCTTTTTTTAATTATTTAAACTCCCCGAACTTAGAAAATCCTTAACTTTGTGTAGAAAAATCACAAAAATAAAATAAATATACAGTTTTTTTCAGTGAACAGAGGAGAATAATGTGAAATAAATTTAAAGTCCATTTGATGCACAAAATATTTTTAATTAATTAAACACTGTTTGGGATCATTTAATTCTCCATGCATATCGATACATCACGTTGGCTTGAAATTTTGGCATGTTGTAGCCTCTGTTAAGGGAAACATCCTATGATTTTTCCAAAGTCAGAGAAGGAACCTATACAGAGATCCTGGGAAACATCCTCTGATTTTTCTAAAGTTAGAGGAGGTTCCTATACAGAGATCCATATTTTTTAAAATTCTTCACATCATTTCCTTAAAATAATCATGGAAATTAGCATATTGGTTATTAAATCCCAAAAAAAATTTTATCATTTCCTTAAAATAATCATGGAAATTAGCATATTGATTAGAAAATTCTAAGAAAATTTTGGAAGGTTTACTATGACTAGTGGAGCTTTTGGAAATAATTCTATGGGTCAAGTCATTTAAAATGCACTTAAATTTTACAAATACTAAATCACTAAGATAATTAATTTAAGAAAATAGAAACATTTAAATGATTTGATTTTTGATCTTCACTGTGATTTCTGATCCAGCGAACTCATTATAAAAATTTTAAAATATTTCAAGTTCATTTGATGACTTAAGTTGATTTTTAAAGATAAATACCACTTTAGGCATTTAAATGATTTTTAAAAATCAAAATATAACTCAAAACATTATGAAATTTAGTTTTTTTGAGTTCTCAGTGATTAGGGGTATTTTCTAAAAATAAAATAATATTTAGGATAAAAACTTGATTTTTAGCCTATTTTAAATATTTAAAATAATTAAAAATTCACAAAAATCACAAAAATAATAAAACTCATGAAAATGTTATAACTTTCTTCCTAATCACTTAGGAACAATTAGAATATTTTTCCTGATTTTCTAAAGAAAGATATTGAATTTCAAAGCTTAAAAATAATTTTTAAAGGCTAAAAATGAGTTTTTCATTAAAATAATTTCAATAAATAAATAAAAAATCATAAAAATATGAAATTTGCTCCTATATGTTTTTTAACATCCGAAAAATTATTAAAAAATATAAAACTTAATTTTCATCATTTAAAATATTTTATTTTTATTAAATAACCCAGGATTTAAAATAATTTTGATAAATCATAAAAAACTCAAAAATTCATGAAATTTTATCCAAAGGCTTCTCTAGCTTAGTTCTACTTCCATTAAAAATTTCAAGGGATTAGAATTTACCTTGGTCATGTTAGGAATTTTCTTTGAAAAATCCTATTTTTGCAAGAAAATAATTATATAAATAAAATTAAATTTTCAAAAATAAAATGTTCTCCTCTGATGTCTTAATTGACCCATGACTAAAGTAAGATGAAAATTTCAAAGTCTTTTGAATAAATTTGACAAATTATGAGGTGTTAGAGCCTTAGGGGCAAATGTGTAATTTTGGGAATTTAGCCTTAATTAACATTTAGGCTTAGGTCAAGGAGAGAAATGGGTAACCCCTGATCTTAATCAATTTATTTGATGCTTGAAATACAAGGGGTTAATTGGTAGAAACCAATCTTACTTTCCTCATTAAAAAGATAAGTTAATAAATTTCTAAATTATTAAAATTTGGAAGTTTATTAAAATTAAATGATCCTGGACTTAGGGGTATGACTTTTGAAGCCTATAATTAATAAATTTAAAACCCCTATTTTGATTTTCAAATAGAATCCAAATCATGAATCATGACCACTTAAAGCTTAATCCTTTTTCAAAACTAATTAAGACACTCACCTAGGTCTTAAGGGCTCAGTGGTAATTAACTATAGGGGCTTGCCCTTATAGAAAGCATGTCCGAGCCCAGCTTAATAAAAACCATATTTAATTCTTTATGTTAAATAGGGGAACTTGGTCCCCAATTTAATTGGAGGGTCAATTTAAAGGATTTTGGAGATTTGGTCATTTTGGGCATCTTGGGCTAGACATGGGTCTAGATTGGGCTAGCCGTGGGCTAAGTCCAAATTAATTCTTGAGAATGGTTAATAGAAATGTCATGAAGAGTTCTCAATATGAATTGGGTGCTAATTTTGGGGCTAAAGCATTCAATTTGGTGAAATTTGAAGAGAGTCAATTTGGGGAAATTTTGGGTAATTTTGGACTTGGGCCAAATATGAGTGCAATTGAAGCTTCACCAGGGCCAACTGAAGGTCAAGTTTGATGTATAGGGATATTATGAAGAGTTTACAATATCAATTGTGGCAAATTGAGTGGGCTATAGGTTCAATTTGGTGAGAGTAAGTCATGTGACCAAAAGTGGGGATTTGATCTAAATCAAAATTGGCCTCAAAGCATGGTTAAATAAGCCTAGATTTGGGTTAGATTAGTCATATTAAAGGTGAATTTGAGTTTAAAATTGAAATTGGGGAAAATGGGGACCAATTTGATGGACATTTGAGGTGGATTTGGGGAGATTGGGCCTTTAAAAACAATTTGGGGATTTTGGAAAAAGATGGTCAAAATGGCAAACTTGGGTCATGTCGTAGTTCAGAAAAGTGAAATTGTAAATATTTAGAGTATTTTGGGAATTTTGGGGTTTTTTTTGGAATTTTTTGGATTTTGGGCTAAGGAGGGGTGTTTTAGTAATTTTGCAATTTTTTGCTAGTTTTGGGTAATTTGGGTATTTTCAAAAGGCTTGAAATGACTGTTGAAAAAATTTGGGTAAATTTAGGAATTTTTGGCCAAATTGAGGGTTTTAATGGTACTTAGGTAATTTGGGGGAGTTTACGGGCAAAAGGTTAAGTTGGGCATTTTGGTAGAGTTGGGGTGCCAACCATCATTAATAAGTCATGGACCAATGGAAACCACATTTTTGATCCTTTATGTACTGGTCTTAGCTAAACCCTAGCTTAGGGCAAGTGGGTTTAGGGGACCATCTGCCCGAGCATCCCAAAAGATTAAGGGATTAAAGTCAAGAAGATTTTGGATTTGCATTTGTGAATGATTGTGAGTGAGGTGATTGAAGTGAGTGCCTTAGCTTTAGACCAACACCCATGATCAACCCTAAGGTCCAACAGTCCTATGGGAACTGTCCTTGAGCTCCCTCATAATGACCCCACCTACTAAGTGCTAGAGGTTAGGACCAGTATGTGGAACTTCAAGTTGAGTAAAGAGGAGTTTAGAATTTCTAATGGTAAGGGTTCCTTTTCTAGTTTTCTAGGAATAGTCAACAGGAAGTCTTATGGCTTGACCTTAGGATACTAAATGAGAACACTAGACCTCAACCAAAAATGAAGTCAACAAATGGACCCCAATAGGTGTGGTGTGTTGGGCAAAGTACACCGCGTGTATTGGCATTGACCATCGAGATCAACAAAACCAATACAAACTCCTGTGTCAAGAGACGTAGAAGGAATGTGGGATTGTGTGTGCTATTTACTTCCACTGGGGAGAATAGCTGATGAAAATTTGATAAAAGTGAAGAAGTAGGGACTCTCACTGGGGATTGGAGAGTGGATTTTAAGTTATGAGATTTCAAAAATTTATAGATGGAAATTAGTGTGTAAGTGTTGACCCCGAGGTAGGATTTGAAATTCATATATTAATTTTAGAAAGGGTTGAGAGTTAAGGACCGATCATGAAAAGAGAAGAATCACAAGTTAGGGACTGATCCCAGGATAGTATTGAAAGTTAAGGCTCAATCACAAGAGAGAGAGTTTGAAGGTAGGGACCGACCTCAAAAAGGTGAATCAGAAGTTAAGGACTGATTCAAAATTGAGAATTGAAATATAATGATAAATCTCAAAAGAGAGCGTCAGAAGGTAACTGACCTCAAAAGTAGTGAATAAAAAATTTGAGATTGATTCTAAAATGAGAATCAAAAGGTAAGGATCAATCTCAAAAGAGAGCATCGGAAGGTAAGGACTGACCTCAAAAGGGTGAATCAGAAATTAGGGACTGATTCAAAAATGAGAATTGAAGGTTAAGGATCAATCTCAAAAGAGATCGTCGGAAAATAAAGACCCACCTCAAAATGGTGAATCAAAAATTAGGGACTAATTTGAAAATGAGAATTGAAAGGTAAGGATCAATCTCAAAAAGAGAGCGTTAACAGGTAAGGATCGACCTCAAAAAAGTGAATTAGAAATTAGGGACTAATTCAAAAATGGGAATTGAAAGGTAAGGATCAATCTCAAAAGAGTGCATCAGAAGGTAAGGACCGACCTCAAAAGTGTGAATCAGAAATTAGGGATTAACTCAACAATAAGAATTGAAAGGTAAGGATTAATCTCAAAAGAGAGCGACGGAAGGTAAGGACCAACCTCATAAGTCTGAATAAAAAATTAGGGACTGATTTGAAAATGAGAATTGAAAGGTAAGAATCAATCTCAAAAGGGAGCGTCGGAAGGTAAGGACCGACCTCAAAAAGGAGAATCAGAAATTAGGGACTGAATTGAAAATGAGAATTGAAAGGTAAGGATCAATCTCAAAAAGAGAGCGTCAAAGGTAAGGACCAACCTCAAATGGGTGACTAAGAAATTAGGGACTGATTCAAATTTGACAATTGAAAGGTAATGATCAATATCAAAAGAAAGCGTAGGAAGGTAAGGACCGACCTCAAAATGGTGAATTAGAAATTAGGGGCTGATTCGAAAATGAGAATTGAAAGAGAACAATCAATCTAAAAGAGAGAGCGTCGGAAGGTAAGGACCGACCTCAAAAGGGTGAATCAAAAATTAGGGACTGATTCGAAAATGAGAATTGAAAGGTAAGGATCAATCTCAAAAAGAGAGTGTCGGAAGGTAAAGACCGATCTCAAAAGGGTGAATAAAAAATTAGGGACTGATTCAAAAATTAGAATTGAAAGGTAAGGATCAATCTCAAAAGAGAGCGTCAGAAGGTAAGGACTGACCTCATAAGTGTGAATCAGAATCTAGGGATTGATTCAAAAATGAGAATTGAAAGGTAAGAATCAATCTCAAAAGAGAGCGTCAGAAGGTAAGGACCAACCTCAAAAGGTTGAATCAGAAATTAGGGACTGATTTGAAAATGAGAATTGAAAGGTAAGGATCAATCTAAAAAAGAAAGCATCAGAAGGTAAGGACCGACCTCAAAAAGGTGAATCAGAAATTAGGGGCTGATTCAAAATTGAGAATTCAAAGGTAACAGTCAATCTCAAAAAGAGAGCGTCAGAAGGTAAGGACAGACCTCAAAAGGGTGAATAAAAAATTAGGGACTGATTCAAAAATGAGAATTGAAAGAAAATGATCGATCTCAAAAGAGAGCAACAGAAGGTAAGGACCTACCTCAGAAAGGTGAATCAGAAATTAGGGGCTGATTCAAAAATAAGAATTGAAAGGTAACANTGTGTAGATGTTAGCCCTCAGGTGAGGGGAACGTGGGAGCTCCAAAGTGAGAGCTGGTATCCTCCTAGCCTAACCACAAAATTAGTAACCAAGCATAGGATTAGTCAATG
The DNA here is from genome assembly GCA_002079205.1 of Phalaenopsis hybrid cultivar. Classification (NCBI taxonomy): domain Eukaryota; kingdom Viridiplantae; phylum Streptophyta; class Magnoliopsida; order Asparagales; family Orchidaceae; genus Phalaenopsis; species Phalaenopsis hybrid cultivar. Next base: position 27,209 of record JXCR01063239.1, on the reverse strand, counting down.
TTCTTTATGTCTGGAGCAAAGAGTAAAGAATAGGTATGCTCCTATTTGGCACAATATAATTGAACTAATTCATTTAATCCATTCACTATAATTTCTTGGCAAGGAGAAGGATGCTTTCTTATATATTGAATATCGCAATTAATGTTATTCTCTATAATTAGTTACTATCCAAATTATCTACTTATTCCAATTGCATATTAGTTACAGATAAGCAACTTGAACGTTGTTGTAGTTATGGTATTACTTTTTAATAAATCTTAGTCCGTAGTATTTTATTTGCCTATTAGTGACAGATAAGCAAATTAAACGTCGTTGTTGTGATTAAAGTATTGCTTTTCTAAGGTCTTAGTCCATAATTCTAAACTACCTCCTGTGGGATCGATATCTAGGACTCCATTAGAGCCCTATATTACTTGAGCAATATGTATACTTGTGTTGACATCGATATCTAAGATTTGCTTTTCTAAAATCTTAGTTCGTAGTTCTAAAGTTACTCCCTATGGGATCGATATCTAGGACTCTATTGGAGCCCTATATTACTTGAGTGATACATATACTTGCTGTGGGATCGATATCTAGGACTCCATTAGAGCCCTATATTACTTGAGCGATACATATACTTGTATCAATATCTAGGACTCCATTAGAGCCCTATATTACTTGAGCGATATGTATACTTGCGTTGACAAAGTATTACTTTTTATTAAGCCTTAGTCCGTAGTATTCTATTTATCCCTGTGGGATCGATAACCAGTATTGCTTTTCTAAAATCTTAGTTCGTAATTCTAAACTACTCCCTATGGGATTAATATCTATTATTACTTTTTATTAAGCCTTAGTCCATAGTATTTTATTTCTCCCTATGGGATCGATAACTAGAGCCCTATATTACTTGAGCGATACGTATACTTGCGTTGACAAATTTGACTTTGACATTATTGATTATTATATAATACGTATACTTGCGTTGACAAATTCGACTTTAACATTATTGAATATTATATTTATACATCTGAATCAAATTAGACACATCTATAAAGTCATACGTATACTTGCGTTGACAAATTGACTTTAACATTATTGAATATTATATCTATACATCTTAATTAAGTCGAACATATATATATATAAAGTCGCAGTCAAGTTTTTGGCATCATTGCTGGAATTTAAATCTTCTAGTAGCGTCATCAAATTCTTGTAATTGTTGATTTACAAAAAAGGTCGGTCAGAGGGGTTGGCGCCTCTCATGACAAGTAATTAGGAAGTAATTAATGTGTGTTTAAGGAGTTTTTGGTGAGATTGAGAGAGAGTTTGGCATGGGTCTATAAAGATATAGATTTCTCCATTTTTTGGAGAGATTGGTGAGAGATTTTGAGAGATGAGTAAGGAAGTATGAGCGACTCATGGACCGGCAAATGACTTTGTTGAAGAGATTTTCATCTGTCTTTCAAAGGGAAAAAACTAAGTATTGTCTTCTTCATTATCCTGTAATTATTGTAAATCCTTTATATTAGTTTTTATTTGATTTAAATGAAATTTTCTGTTGTGTTTTATCCATGCCTCATAAGTTTTTTTCTCTACTCTTTTCTTTCAATTTGAAGTAGTAGCATGTGTAAAAAAACTTGTTTCACAATAGAGTTATTTATTTTTTCATGTGATGAGTAATATCTCCTTTGCTTTATTAACATAACTTAAGTGGCAAAAAGTTATGTTAAAATCTGTTTCATATGAAACTAAGACTCGGGAGAGCAGTGATGTTACAACTTTAGTGCACTCACATTCACCAGTTTGCTAGTAAAATAGTTTAGGTGGCAATGCAACTTTTAAAGAAATGTAATTTAATGATCCGTTTCTATTAGGAGCTTCTAGGTGAGTGATAGTCGAATAAAACTAATAAATAATTAAGTTTAACTCTACACTTGAATTAGAGTAGTTAGACATATGTTCCCTGTTGGCACAAAATTTATTACTTGATTCTATCAAATTTATCATTGCTTATGCCATTATCTTCGTTTTAATTTTCTTTTGCAATGAAATAGATGCATGTTTAGGAAATTAGATTTGCTTATATATTCTCTTATATAATTAATGTGATGGTATTTTCACTAGCTCTTAATTTATTTTACAAACTGATCACTTGTAATGTTAAAATTCATTGCAAAACATAATGACCCGGGAGGGCTATGATTTCACCAACTAGTGAGTACCACTTTTCAAATTGGGTGGAGTCATTCTGATCACCTGAGGGGGAGAGCAAATAGATAGGAAGATAAGTTTTAATGAGCATAGAATTATTGTTTCTATGGTGACAAAATAGATTCTTTTTTCAATTTAGTGTAAAGTTTGGATCATAGTGGTCCCTAGTAGGAGTCTGTAGATAGGGCACAGTGGATAATCTACAAGTGAGAGGCAAGAATCTACTTAGCACTACTACACAAGCTGGTGAAAAACTCTAGGTTTGTCAATATTCTCTTCTAGCACCGAGAGGGAGGGGGGAGTAAAAAATAGGTATGCTCCTATTTGTCACTAGCTACATTAAATTCTAAGAATTTCATTCCTACTCATTATCTTGGTCATTGCATGTGAAGTTTATTTTTTAACATCTCAAAATTCTCAAAAACAAATTATCTAGATAAGTTATCTTTTGATTTAAGATTTTCATTTAGGAGTAGTTATTAGAAAACCCACTTTAATCAACATTCCAAACTAAGGCTTGACAATAGAAGGCTAGAAATATCCTAAAAAATTTCTTACCTCACTTCTCTATGGGATTGATACTGGGTCCTAAATAACAACCCTACATTATTTGAAATAATACATATACTTGATTAGTACCCAGAGTGTGTAAAATATTTTATAAATGCTATTAAAATTAAATTGGGTCAAGTTTTTGGCCAACTTTTGGAAGCTAAATTACTACGTAATTGCGAGTCGGGTCACCTAACACCAACCTCTCAAGTTTTCTAGATGAGGGACTCACACCTTGACACCCAGGGGTTCGACACCTCGGCACTAGTCCTCAATTAAGCCCCTTTGATCCAAGTCTTTTTCACGTTTCCTCACTTTCATTGCATTTTGAATCTGTCAGAAAAATATGAAAGCATCTTTGTTTAAAATAAAATCTCATCCATAAAAATGTGTAAATCATAAATAAAAATTAGCATTCTTATAAATATATTAAAATTCTCCAAACATAAATGTTACTTATCCTCAAGTAACACTAAATCTTAAATACCAATTTAATTAACTTATAAGAGTGGGATAAAAAATTATCAACAATCAAGCCTTACGAGAGTCATAGTGGTGAACATTTAACTCGTTAGTAAATAAGTCTAGACTAAATGTATAAGAACTGTTTCATCCAACTAAGAAAATCTGAATTCATAATTACTTTAGGAAGAAATCGAGAAATGTTATATAGGGTACAATAGATGGTAGATAGGTAGAATTTAAGCACTCTCTTTAAAAAGATTATTAATACTTCCTAAACATCAATAAACTTAGGAATGTAGTGGAGTTGATAATTTAAAAAAAATCTAGTGAAAACAATTTTTAATAAGGCTTCTTCTCAAACTTTTCCTCATTTTTTAATTTTTTATACTCTTTTTTCTTGCTTTACGATGAATGTTTCAATCCTTAACATAACTTTATTAGGATTACTATATCTAGATAGGCCTTGTAATAATGGTGAATTCCACTATCATCTCTTTACATTAAACACTCTACATCCTATTCTTTTTAATTTTTCAAACTTTTAAAGAGTACTAGATGAAACTAAAATTTTAAGGAGGCTAAATTCTTGTTAGGTATATATCTAAGTACACCTAATAAAGAAAATATGTGATACCTTTGTAAATAAATATTTTAATCATTTTCCTCTATGCTAAATTGCAAAAGTTAGATAACACTAGTCTGACTAAATTTATGCCAAGCTTAAATAAGTTTTCTATGTTTCTACTTCCTCATGATTGTGATAATTCTAAATTTATCCCCCACTTTCCTCAGGTTAATTAAAATAACAATTCAAACATACTTTACTTATGATTAAAAATTTTAAGCTCTACAAGATTCCCACCACCAACTTAATTTCAAACATTTAAACAACTTACAACATCAATTTAAATGGAGAAATAAAAGTATAGAACTAATTCTTATGACATGTATATATCAACAAGATCAACAGGTATAACTAGAAATAGACAGGTACGTAATAGAAAGTAAATTTAAAGTAAACAGGATATTGAATAAAATTAGCACAAAAAAGTCTGAATATTACAACAGGAATATTAAAATTATTCCACAATGAAATACAAGCTAACCCAATAAAAATATAAGTAGCATCAGCAGTGAATAAAAATAGCATCCTATAAAACTACATAAAAGAAAAAAAAAACACCACTCCTCATCCTCTTCTTCCTCCTCAAAGTCCTCCTCCATTGGCTGGGTATGTTCGTAGGGATGATAGGGAGAATACACATGGAACTCAATAGGATTTTCACCTCCAATCCACTAATTCCTGCTCTACATTGCCAGCTGGGTGGCTTGAAAACTAGTAAACTAATCACATTAGCTTTTGTTTTGCCAATCAATATGTGACATATGGTTTGAAAAATCATAGACCATCATCTAAATAATAGAAATATCAACCTCAATCTTACCTAATCTTTCTAACATAGAAGCTCGACTAGAGGAAGGACGAGCCTAGGAATACCTGGGAATAACAAGTAGAAGGCTGAGAAGAACAAAGCTAAAAAAACTAGCCCCAATACCAAAAATAGCATGTTTCTCATGTAAATTCAAATTTGTTTAAGAGAAAGGCTACAAAGGCAAAAGCTGCTCCTCCCAACTTCTAAATGTCACACTAGAATTCTAGCGCAATGAAAAGATAATAGAGGGGTGTCCTAATCCAAGAGTGGATCCCCCATTCTTTGATTTGAAGATGGAATGATAAATGAGATAACCAATATCACTAGATTTCATGGTTGGAATGAGAAAGTTAAGAGAGGATTTATCCCTAATAACCTCACTCTGGTTCGTAAATAGAAGCATCTTGTCAGAAATGAAGTAGTGACAAGCATTCGAGGCTGCGTTTAGCTTGGATGTAGGAAAATTGATTTTATGATCATTTCTAATTTTCTAAGCCCCCACCATTAATAAAAATATATGAATATTTTATCAACATTAGAATATTTAGGAATGAAGATGGAGTAAAAACAACCGAGGACATAACTCAAAGAAAAAAAATACATTTATATGAGAAGGAGAGATGTTAACCTTCTTCTCTCTTACAAAAATAAAATTGTCAGATGCCTCTGGAAGATTGGCACAGAATTCTATCATCACAGAAATCACATCTACAGAGGTGTTATAATAAAAATCCTCTCAAAGTTGATTTACTATCATACACCGAACGACACCCATAAGGTTGATGAATCCACATTCCGCAATCAACTTCTTCGTTGTTAAGAAGTCATTATAATGCTCCTCGGCTTTGGAGCTTAAAAATTTCTTCTTATCATAAGAAGATTTTGATTTGCCTCCCTTAGTTTTAGGAGCCATTGGCTAGTATCAAAGATGGAGATCATAAAGAGTAAGGATTGAAAATCATGTGGATGCAATCAAGATGGAAATCAATTGTTAAATCAAAATTTTGCTAAAAATATTTAACTCAAGCTCTCTTCAACTTAAATTTAAAAATCTGAGATAAGAATCATTGGATAAGGTTAAAGGAGTGAAATTTATCTTGTAGGAGAGATTTCCACTCACTAGAGCCTATAAGATTGAGGGAAATTGGAAGAAAATGAGGAGCCCTAATATTTGCCTCTCGGTCAATGAACGAGCTAATTTTTAGCTTAATATCCAAACTACCAGAGTAGTGCATATGCATGGCTTGCCCATAGTGGTGCTTAGGCACCCAATTGGGTGGCTCTTAGGCACCCATACCAAAATTGTCCATGGTCACTTGATTTGTAATATTTATCCCCCCTATAACCTTAATCATATAAAATGTATACCAACAATACCCTATAACTAAGGATAAATAAGGTCACTCATCCTCCTTATCACCACATCTCTCTCCTTATCTTCCTAATCCTCAGCAAAATCCTCTTCTAATGACAGATGGGAGCTTTACTTTATTTGATAAAGAAATATACTTAAAACTCAATGAGATTCTTTTTTTCAATCCATTAGTTTCAGCAACATATTTTCAATTAAGGCTAGATAGCTAGTGAACTAATCAAATTAGCTTATATTTTGCCAATCCCCATGTGTTGCCCTATCAATTAAAGTTTGACTTCAAAAATTATACCCCTAAGTCCAGGATCATTTAATTTTAATAAACTTCCAAATTTTAATAATTTAGAAATTTATTAATCTTATTTAAGAAAGTGAGATTGGTTTCTACCAATTAACCCCTTGTATTTCAACCATAAATTAATAAAGATCAGAGGTTACCCATTTTTCCTCCTTTGAATTAGGCCTAAATGTTAATTATCGCAAGGTTTCCAAAATTACACATTTGCCCATAAGGCTCTAACACTTCATAATTTGTCAAACTCAATTCAAATAACTTTGAAAATTTTATCCTACCTCATTCATGAGCAATTTGAGACATCAGAGGAGGAAATGTGATTTTTCAAAATTTAATTTAATTTATATATTTATTTTTATGCAAAAATAGGATTATTTATATAATTATTTTGATGCAAAAATAGGCTCTTTCAAAGAAAATTCCTAACTTGACCAAGGTGAATTATAATCCCTTGAAAGTTTTACTGGAGGTAGACCTAGACCACAGAAGCCTTTAGATCAAATTTCATAATTTTTTGAATTCTTTGTGATTTATTACAATTATTTTAAGTTTTGGGATATTTAATAAAAATAAAATATTTTAGGAGGTGAAAATTAAGTTTTATATTTTTGAAAAATCTCCCTAAGGTCAGTGAACGTAGAGGAGTAAAGTTTATATTTTTCTGATTTTTCCTTGATTTATTGGAATTATTTTAGTGGAAACTCATTTTGAGCCTTTTAAAAATTATTTTTAAGCTTTGAAATTCAATATCTTTATTTAGAAAATAAGGGATAATATTCTAATTGTTCCTAAGTGATTAGGAAACAATTTAGAACATTTCCATGAGTTTTATTATTTTTATACTTTTTTATGAATTTTTAATTATTTAAATATTTAAAATAGGCCAAAAATTAAGTTTTTATTATAAATATTATTTTATTTTTATAAAATACCTTTGATCACAAAGAACTCAAAAAAATAAGTTTCATAATTTTTTGAGTTGTATTTTGATTTTTAAAAATCATTTAAGTGTTAAAAGGGGTATTTATCTTTAAAAATCAATTTAAGTTATCAAATGAACTCAAAATATTTTGAAACTTTTATGATGAGTTCTCTGGATCATAAATCATAGTGGAGATTAAAAATCAAGTCATTTAAATGTTTTTATTTTTCAAAATTAATTATCTTAGTGATTTAATATTTATAAAGTTTAAGGATATTTTTAATGACTTGACCCATGAAATTATTTTTAAAGGTTTCTCTGGTCATGATAGACCTTCCAAAATTTTCTTTGGATTTCATAACTAGTATGCTAATTTCCATGATTATTTTAAGGGAATAATGTGAAATAGCTTAAAAAAAATGGGTCTCTGTATAAGAACCTTCTCTGACTTTAGAAAAATCATAGAATACTTCCCCTGATAGAGTCTACAACATGTCAAAATTTCAAGCCAAGGTGATGTGTTAATATGCATGAGATCAAATGATTTCAAATAGTGTTTAATTAATTAAAAATATTTTATGCATCAAATGGACTTGAGAATTATTCCACATTATTTTCCTCTATTCACTGAGCAAGAATGTATTTTTATTTTATTTTTGTGTTTTTTCTACACAAAGTTATGTATTTTTTGAAGTTTTGGGGACTAAATAAATAAGAAATTACCCCTATTTTTCTATTTAAACCGCGCGTGCCACCTCAACCTACGACGACTCCTAAGGTATGCGTGGCGCGCTCTGGTTGGACACCATCGTCCAAGTAGCTTGCTGACTCGGCCCTCTGTTTATGTCCTGAGCACTGTCCGGCTCGATCTCCCCCATTTATTTGATACACGCTCGATCGAACGGCTCCCCTTCATCGTCCCCTATAGAATGATCTCGTGCCCGTCCACACTAAAACCTTAAGATCTCGACCTAGACTCAACCAAATCACTTCGGGTTTGATCCTATGGACTCTTCTAAGTGAGACGAACACATCCATAGGGCTAAGATGTCATGACATCAAGCTTAAGTAAATGGAGAATCAAAATAAGCTCGGAAAGAGGAGGAGTTTTATACCTTTGCTCTAAGAAGGGAGGATTTGATCAGAGGTGCTTGGCACGTTCGTTGGGGTCCAAGGAGGCTAGGGATTGAGTCCTTTGTCTTGGTGTAAGGCCTAGGTATGAATTCGACCAAGTTCGATTTCAGGTGTTGGTCTAGAGCTATGGTAGAGGCTCTGTGGAAGGGGGATTTTATAGGGCTTTGGCTTTTTTCACTCTTGTGAAGATGTGGGCACAAGAAATTAAAGTTTGGTGGAGTGTGGAGGTGTATTGGGTTCTGTCCTGGTTTCCGACAGGGTTTCAAGCTCAAAATTGAGCCCGACAAGGGGAATGGGTGAGGAAAAATGGTTGGGATGCACTGAGGGGATCTTAGGGAAGCTCTGGGTGAAGTTTGAATGGGAATGGGTGAGGGAAAATGGTTGGAATGCACTGAGGGGATCTTAGAGAAGCTCTGTGAGAAGTTTGGAGAGGCCTCTCTAAGAAAATTTTAGTACCTTGTTTAATGGCCTTGAAGGTGGCCTTTTATAAAAATGGGGCTATGGTGCTGTCGTGGCCAATTAGGAGGTGCAATATGGTGCTTAGGTGGAGGGCAATGGCTCTCAGGGCATAAGTTTTGGTGCATTGTGGTGCTTAGGTGGAGGGCAGAGGAGCTCCATTTTTGATTTGGATGAGCTGGCCTCTAGGTTTGATTTGGGTGAGGTGTCATGGGAGTGGCTCTCGATTTTGGACTTTTTCGACCACTAGACTAGCCGGCCGGCCAGGGGGAGGTGGCTAGGAGCTCAAGGAAGCAAGAGGAATCCATCACAGCAATTTAATGCAAATGTGCTTGGATTTGGAAAAGAAATCTTAAGCATGTGCATTTTTGGAAATAAGATCCCTTAATTTGGAGGACCTTTGGTCCATGGATTGATTTAGGTGATTTCATGGTGTTTGGACTAGTCACTAAGTCCAACTAATGGCTGTGGTAGCAGTAATTTGGTGGCTTTAGGGTGGTTAGGTCACATTTAGTGTATGGGTCCAAGTGGTGCAAGAGACCAAAACTTGAGTTTGGGCTGGGTTAGCCATGTCAATTGGCCCAAATAATTGCTGCATTTGGTGTAGATGATCATAAGTAACAACTTTGGTGAAGGATGGAAGTGGTTTTGAGCTCAATTGGAGGGTCAATTTGAAAGAATTTTGAACTTTAATCAATTTGGTCATGTTGGGCTAGGCTTGGATCTAGGTTGGGTTAGGCTTGGGCTAAGTCCAAATTGATTGTTATAATTAATCAATAGGGATCTCATGAAGAGTTTCCAATATTAATTGGATGCCAATTTGGAGGTTAAGGCAATCAATTGGGCAAAATTTAGGGACTTAGCCAATTTGGGGCTAAATTTGGGAAATTTGGATTTAGGCCAAAATCAAATGGATTTGAGACTTAACCAAGGCCAATTGATGATTGATTTTGATGTATAGGAATGTTATCAAGATTTTTCAACATTAATTAAGGCCAATTTACTAGGCCATGGCTTCAATTTGGTGAGATTAGGTCATAAGGTCAAAATTGGGGTTTTGACCCAACTCAAAATTGGGCTCAAATCATGGTCTAATTAGGCTTTAATTTGGTTTAGTTTGGTCATACCAAAAGTGAATTTGAGTTTAGTATTGGAATTGGGGTCAATTGAGATCAAATTGATGGACATTTGAGTTGGATTTGGGGAAGTTTGAGTCTTTAAAGGGCAATTTAGGGATTTTGGTTAAAGATGGTCAAATTGGCTAAATTGAGTCATGTGGTAGTTGAGAGAAATGAAATTAAAAATATTTTGGATTTATTGGGATTATATAGGAATTTTTGGAATTTTGAGTTATGGAGGGATATTTTGGTAATTTGGGGGTGTTTTAGGGGTAAAAGGCCAAGATGAGTATTTTGGTAGAGTTGAGGTACCAATCATCACCAACAAGCCATGGACCAATGGAAACCCCATTTTGGGTCCCCTACATGGTGGTCTTAGCCAAACCATAGCCCTAGGGCTAGTAGGTTTATGGGATCATCTACATGAGTATCCCAAAAGATCAAGGGATCTAGGCTAGAATTTTTGGGTTTAGGGTAGTCTGTGATTGTGAATGCTGATAAGTGTAGTGAGTGCCTTAGCTCCAGACCAACACCTAAGGTCAACCCTAAGGTCCAGCAATCCTAAGGGTGACTCATCTTGAGTTTCCCCCACAGTGACCCCTCCTACTAAGTATTTAGAGGTTGAGAGCAATATGTGAAACTTCAAGTTGAGTGGAGAAGAGTTTGGAATTTTTGGTGGTGAGGGTTCCATGTCTAGTTTTCTGATGGTGAGGGTTGCAAGTCTACTTTTCTAGGAATAGTCAACAGGAAAAGTCCTATGGCTAGACCCTAGGCTATTAAAGAGGAAAAACTAAACCTCAACCAAAAATGAGGTCAACAAATGGACCCCCAATAGGTGTCGTGTGTTGGGCAAGCACACCACGGGTATTGGCGTTGACCAACCATCAACAAAAACCAATACAGACTCCTAAGTCAACAGACCCAGAAGTATGTGTAGAGTTGTGTCTGTGATTTGTTTCTGTCGGGGAACAAGTAGATGTGTGCTTGATCAAGTCAAGAAGTAGGGACTCTCGCTAGAGATTGGAGAGTGGACTTTGAGTTATGAAATTTCAAAGATTTCTAAAGGACGGGAGTCAAAATATAAGTGTTGACCCCGAGGTGGGAATTGAAATTCAAATATCAACTTTAAAAGAGAGAGAGAGTTGGAGTGTAAGGACCGACCTCAAATGTAATGACTTAGAAATGTAGGATAGATTCAGAAATGAGAATTGAAATGTAAGTCAATTCTCAAAAGATAGCGTCGCAATGTAAGGACCAACTTCAAATGTAAAGAATCAGAAATGTACGACTGATTCAGAAATGAGAATTGAAATGTAGGTCAATTCTCAAAAGAGAGCATCGAAATGTAAGAACCGACTTCAAATGTAAAGAATCAGAAATGTAGGACTGATTCGGAAATGAGAATTAAAATGTAGGTCAATTCTCTAAAGAGAGCGTCGGAATGTAAGGACCGACTTCAAATATAAAGAATCAGAAATGTAGGACTGATTCGGAAATGAGAATTGAAATGTAGATTAATTCTCAAAAGATAGCGTCGGAATGTAAGGACCGACTTCAAATGTAAAGAATCAGAAATGTAGAACTGATTCGGAAATGAGAATTGAAATGTAAGTCAATTCTCAAAAGAGAGCGAATGTAATGAATCAGAAATGTAGGACTGATTCAGAAATGAGAATTGAAATGTAGGTCAATTTTCAAAAGAAAGCATCAGAAATGTAGGACTAATTCAGAAATGAGAATTGAAATGTAAGTCAATTCTCAAAAGAAAGTGTTAAATGTAGGACTGATTCAGAAATGAGAATTGAAATGTAGGTCAATTCTCAAAAGAAAGTTTCGAAATGTAAGGACCGACCTCAAATGTAAAGAATCAGAAATGTAGGACTGATTCAGAAATGAGAATCAAAATGTAGGTCAATTCTCAAAAGAGAGCGTCAGAATGTAAGGACCGACTTTAAATGTAAAGAAGCAGAAATGTAGGATTGATTCGGAAATGAGGATTGAAATGTAGGTTAATTCTCAAAAGAGAGTGTCAGAATGTAAGGACCGACTTCAAATGTAAAGAATCAGAAATGTAGGACTGATTCGGAAATCAGAATTGAAATGTAGGTCAATTCTCAAAAGAGAGCGTCAGAATGTAAGGACCAACTTCAAATGTAAAGAATCAGAAATGTAGAACTGATTCGAAAATGAGAATTTAAATGTAGGTAAATTCTCTAAAGAGAGCATCAGAATGTAAGGACTGACTTCAAACGTAAAGAATCAGAAATGTATGACTGATTCAGAAATGAGAATTGAAATGTTGGTCAATTCTCAAAAGAGAGCGTCAGAATGTAAGGAACGACTTCAAACGTAAAGAATAAAAAATGTAGGACTGATTCAGAAATGAGAGTTGAAATGTAGGCATCACTTCCGGGAGAGAATCAAAATTTAGGAATCAACCTCGGAATGTGAGAATCAAGATTTAGGTACTGACTTGAAGATGTGATTTGAAATTTACAAAGAACTTGTGGTGTTGAATTTGCAAAAGTGTGTTATGTGAGAAGGTTGATTTTGAAGAAGATTTGTAGAGCTTTGTTGAGATATGTGCAGAATGTGAAATTCTGCGAGGATGTGCAGAGAGTTAGTGTAGATAACGATGGTTGTGCTGCGCGCACAAAGAGTAGGAAATTCCGAAAATGGAAGAATCCACTCAACGGGTTTGTTTTATTTTCTTGTTGTTTTTATCGCAATTGAATTTTTCAAAAATTTATTTTTAAAGTTTTAATTTTAATAGGTTAATTTTTAAGAGAAATTTGTTTTGTTAATCACTCATTTATGATTATCTTTTATTTGTGTTTTGTTTGTTGTTAAAGATTTGTTGTTTCGTTCTTTGTTCATTTGATCCCTGAACCATCGCTTGGCCCACGTCTTTCATCTATCGCACAAAAAGGCAATTGACAAAAAGGGACAACTTAAGAGAAATTTCCATTAATCTGCTTATAAAGATGCTCATCCATCGCACAAAAAGGCAATTGACAAAAAGGCACAACTTGAGAGAAATTTTCATTAATCTGCTTCAATAAAGATACTACATGGCACAACTTGAGAGAAATTTCCATTAATCTGCTTCAATAAAGATACTACAGATCAAATGTAAAGGCAATTGACAAAAAGGCACAACTTGAGAAAATTTCCATTAATCTGCTTCAATAAAGATGCTACAGATCAAACACAGGCTAATGCCTCAATTTTCCATTAATTTGCTTCAATAAAGATGCTACAGATCAAATATAGGCTAATGCCTCAAAGAAGTACATCATGTAAATACATGCTGAAATACATTGAGAGTCATCTCAAGATATGAGTACATCATAAACTGATTACATCAGATATATGTCATGCTTGTTAAAATAAAGCATATGAATCCTCTGCGCTTGGTATATCGAGCTCCTGATCAAGCAAACCTTCTGAGTCATGCTCTAGGATAAGAGTTCCCTTCGCATGTATTTAGAGGTACAACCTTCTCATAACTCGTAAGGAAACAGTTCCTCCAACTCCGGGTCTTGCTGGAATCTATATGGTATCTTACTGTCATCCATTCTGCAGAAGGTCACAGACATCCAACTGTGTCGTACTCCTGGAATGCAGTGCTTGGCAACGTCTGCACCGTTGCCCTTGAGAACAAGTACCGAACCAACTGGAAGAGGAATTTCCACAGCTCCTCTGAATTCATCAGGGCCGATTACATCGATTTCTTTTCCAAATAGAATATTGCTATTACTCATGAATGAGACCATACAGAAAGGCCTCATAAAAGTCATGATGGTCGATGTGCGGGTTGATGATGCAACTGTTAGGAATGCAAGTAGCGGGTAGAATATTCCACTTGACCATTCTCTTTATCATCTACTTTATCATCGGTGGTAGCAGATCCACTTGGTCTTATCTGAGGATCCCAGGCAGATTCCCCTGTCTATCATTCGTAAAATTGTAGCAACAGCCTCATTGGATGGTGATTCTTCCCTTTCCTCACATCCATTTCTTCAGCTCAGCATATGTTCTCTCCATGAGAAGGCCTGCTCGACCTCTATCTCTTAAATTGAAGATGCAATCCAGGATGCTTCTTTCATCAGTTTCAGAAAAAACCCTGATATATAGCTCCAGGCCGTCCAATATGTTGACAAACTTTTCCTGAACTTTTTCATAGAACTAGAATTCTCTTTTGTTTACCTTGCTTATTTTGTAGTATTCTACCATACCGGGAGTTGGAAGTTGCCTGGGGCGTTCCTTCCTCTGGGCCTCGGCGGGAATCCAAACTGGCGCTGGCCGATCCGGAATATGAGATTCAGCCTCAAGTGGGATGTATGATCCTGGGCTCCGTGGTGCGCACTGATCCGTCCCCAGTGGGACATACGGTTCATTTGCCACAAAATCTGTAATTTGAGAATCGTTGGTTCTTGAAGTGTATTCCTCTAAGGAACTGAAATGCTGTAGATGTAAAACGTTGCAGTCCGAGCATTATACAAATGCGATGTCCCGGCTGGTACCTCAACGTTGCATGTTGGGCAACCTCTGCACAAGATATCTGGGACCAGGGGTACATCTGATCCTATCACAAATCCTTACTCTTTATCTATAGTGGGCAGGCTGGCAGAAGTCTCTCTCAGATCTGGATCGTAAATATGTCTCTCGGGAATGAGGGTAAGAAAACCGTTCACGTCTCTTTGGCGCTTGCGTTCCTGTCGCACAAAGGCTCTCTGTTTCTTTCGGCTTGCATTTCTGCGCTGCGTCCTGCGGAGTGGAGTATTTGGTAGTTGTTCACTGTGGGCGGCTATTAAGTCCCTTGCTGGAGTAGCTATCATGGAGGGCAATCGGCTGGGCCCCTCCATCAGATCTTGTTCCGCCATGACGTTTTTACCTTTATGTGACACATCATCTTGAGTGGTCACTCTCAACAGAGAAGGCAGTCCCTTCTTTTCTTCATTGCTGACCACGTCCATAAGAGGACCGTCGTATTCCATATCAATCTGGTTGAAATCCATGTTGAAATCTATGACACCTCCTTGTGGTGCCATCTCTTCATTCAGTGAGAGGTTCCAGCCGTCCTGAAAGGCAAAGATCAGCCTCTGTCCTGACATTTTTCTGCAGACGACAGAAAGAAACGTCAGTGGGCCGAAGTTTGGCATGAACAAGAACAAAACAGAGTTTTTATTAAAGTAAATTTTAGTTTGTTTTGATGAAAAGGATTTATTCACTTTATGTGTGAGTTTTGTTTTAATTTAATGGAATTTTTAAATCCAAAAGTAGAAAAGAGAACGTGTGAAGCTCAAACATTTTCTCAAAATTTTCATTATATATCAGATTAATTACAAAATTTGGACCCAGTCATAGACATATGGCCATATAAATAACCTTAAAACAATCAAAGTTTCAAAGTTCAAAGCAAGCAAAGGCAAGCGGAGACAGGCGACATCAGGCTGCGTAATAGTTTTTTAGGTATCGTCGACTTATCGGTAACATGGGTCTTTCACTCAGAAGTCCACTAACTGGTAGGCTCCTCCTGTATAAACCTTCTCAACGACAAATGGTCCCTCCCAAGTTGGCTCAAACTTCCCACCTATTTTGCAATAGACCTTCTCAACGACAAATGGTCCCTCCCAAGTTGGCTCGAATTTTCTACCTATTTTGCAGTAGCAAGAATAGGTCTTTTGAGCACAAGTACGAGGTCACCAATTTTGAATGTTCTTGGGTGGACCAATTTGTCATGGGCTTGTACCATCTTTGCTTGGTAGAGCTCCAAATGTTGTTGTGCTTCCAATCATTTTCCCTTGAGACTCTCCAATTCTTCAAGTCTGAGTTTTACGCTTTCTTTTGTTGTGAGTTGGTTGCAACGGCGATTCAGAGAGATGGTGTCTGGATTTCTAGCGGTAACACGACCTCGGTCCCGTACACAAGCATATAAGGTGTACACTAAGTGGGAGTCTTGAAAGTCGTCCAGTAGGCCGACAAGGCTTCTAACAGCTTGTTGTGTCAATCCCTTTTATTTTCATCTAGTGTTTTCTTCAAAATCTGTACCAGTGTCTTGTTGAAAGCTTCAGCCAGACCATTTCTTCTGAGGATAGTAAATTGTAGAGTATCTCCAATCTATCCCATGTCTTCTGACGAAATTGTTGATCTTCGTACTTTTAAAAGCTGTCCCATTGTCAGGGATTATTCTTCGTGGTACTCCGAAATGGTAGACCATTTGGCCTTTGAAAAAATGAAGGACGTGCTGTGCTGTAACCTCACGTAACGGTACTGCCTCTGCCCATTTTGAGATGTAATTTGTAGTGGCAAGTATGAATCTGTGGCCTTTAGAAGATGGAGGGTCTATCAGACCTATTATGTCTGTACTCCAACAGTCGAATGATCACGAGGCAACTGTTGGGTGTAGCACATTCGGAGGCTGGTGTAAGACCACCCCATGCACTTGGCATTGGTGACATCTTCTAGCTATATCCATGCAATCAGACAACATTGCTGGCCAATAATATCCGAGTCTTTTGATCTTCATTTTCATTTTTGGTCCCAACTGGTGAGCGCCACACAATCCTGCATGTACTTCTTTAACAATATTCTGTGCCTCGGCTCTGCTCAAACACCGCAGCCACATTTGGTTCAACGATCTTCTGTAGAGAACATTTCCCACCAGGGCGTAAGACATGGCCCTTCTTGTGATGTGGTGCGCCTCAGGCTAGTCATCTGGCAACTTTCTAGTATGTAAATATTCTATTAATGGCTTGGGCCAATCTTCGTTGATGTATGCAACCGTATTTATTATTTCTTCTTTTCCAAGTTTGTGTAGGGTTTCGAAGTCATTTTGAGACAAGACTCATCTTCCTTTTCCCGTGACTTCGATGGAATCCTCCAAGGGACATGTCATTTCCTTAGTGAGTTTTGCTAAAGCGTCAGCATGATCATTATCTCCCCGAGGAATCCGATAGAAAGTCACCTCAGGAATCTGCTCCAAGATTTTCATCGTGTACTGATGGTATTCTCATAGTCTTGGTATCAGAATTTTGTATTGTCTGGTGACTTGCTGGATGAAAAGTTGAGAATCACCATAAATGACAATGTTTGTTATATCCATTGAAATCGCTAACTTCAATCCGGTGATTAAAGCTTCATATTCTGTTTCATTGTTGGTGCATAAAACCTCAACATACCCTTATCTGGCGTAATAAAGATCAAACTGATCCCTGCCTTGCTTGGTATAACTGTGCCTGATCCCTTGTCTTTCCTGGCTGACGAAGCAACATCGAAGTACATTTCCCAGTGCTGCGCACTGGAAAATTCCATCTGTAGTATCTGCTCAACTGGTAACTCGTCGTTGAGAGAGGACCCAGCTGGCAGTGGGTGTGCAACAAGAAATTCTGCTAAAATCTATCCCTTGATAGCACAGAGGGGAACAAAAGTTTTATCAAATTGCAATAAGATCATTGACCATCTCGCTAAACGTCCGGAGAGTGTCGGTCGGATCATCAAATATTGCAATGGATTAACTTTCAAAATTAGAGTAATCCTGTAAGAAAGCATGTAATGTCTAAGCTTTTGAGCGGCAAAAATTAGTGTCAGACAATGCTTTTCAATAGGTGGATACCTTATCTCTGTTGGTATTAGACGACGACTCAAGTAGTAGTGCCATTTTCTTTTCCCTCCTCATTGACTTGGGCTAAGAGGGCTTCAAGAGAGTCATCCAAAGCCGTAGTATAAAGTATCAACGATTTCCCTGGGATAGGGGCTGCCAAAACAGGAGGTGTCATTAAATATTGTTTAACGTACTCGAAGGCCCGCTGGCATTTCTCTTCCTAAATAAATTTGGCTTCCTTTTTAATTAATGCCGAGAAAGGCTGACACCTACCTGAGAGATTAGAAATAAAGCGTCTCAGATATGCCAACTTCCCTTAGAAGGAATGTAGCTGCTTCAAGGTTTTAGGGGGAGGCATTTCCAAGATAGCTTTAATCTTATCCGGGTCGATCTCGATTGCCCGATGACGGACAACGAATCCTAGAAATTTCCCAGAGGTGACGCCAAAGGCGCACTTTAAGGGATTCATTTTAAGGTTATATCATCGTAACCATTCAAACACAATTCTCAAATCATACAAATGGTCTATTTTCCGTTTGCTTTTGATGACCAGATCATCCACGTAGCATTCTACTTGATTGTGAATGAGGTCGTCAAAAATCTTCATCATTGCACACTGATATGTCGCTCCGGCGTTCTTTAGGCCGAACGACATCACTGTGTAGCAGAAGATTCCAATCGGTGTTCTGAAAGCTGTAAGCACTGCATCATCGGGAGCCATCTTAATTTGGTTATACCTCAACGATCCATCCATGAAGGAGAAAATTCATGTGTCGAAGCGATATCCACCATCATCTCCGTTATAGGTAGTGGAAACTCGTCTTTTGGACAAGCTTTGTTCAAATCTCTGAAGTCGACACAAATGCGGATCTGTCCATTTCTCTTTTTAACTGGTACAATATTGGCTAACAATGTGGGGTACTACTCCTCTTTAATAAAGTTTGCATCTATCAATTTCTTTACCTCGGCGACGACTTGTTGTTCTATCTCGAGGCGCATTCTCCTTAGAGCTTATTTTACTGGGGTTATATTCTTGTCCACCCCGAGTTTATGGACTGCAACTTCTGCTGACAGTCCTGGCATTTTTTTGTAGCTCCACAAGAAGCAAACTTTGAACTCTACTATAGTTTGACCAGTTCTGCAGATTCTTTGTCATCAAGTAGAGAACTTATAAATGTAGGTCTCTTCAGTCCCGAGGTTAATCTCTTTCAATTCATCGATAGTGGATTTAATTTCTTCCTCAAACTCTGGCGGAGCATCTTCTATTGGTTGATCAGTGTCCCGAGGTTAATCTCTTTCAATTCATCGATAGTGGATTTAATTTCTTCCTCAAATTCTAGTGGATCATCTTCTATTGGTTGATCAGTAAAGTCATCCTCCACATCGAGGCAATCTTCTTCTGACTGACTAGTAAAAACCATGCAAATTTCAGAATCATCGACTGGTCCAACTGTACCAAATCTGAGACCTTTTGAATTGGGAGTTTGTCTTTTAGTACTCCACAATTTTTTAAAGAGTTGAAATTTATCTTTTGGCATTTGTTTTGGTAAATTTCCCTGTTGAATTAACTTTTGAACACAAGGTGAGAAGTAACCAAAAGGCAATTCCATTAATTCATTAAAATCAACATCCAAATTTACATGTTTTTCAAGCTCAATAGAGGTAGAAGCGCGCTAAAATTTGATTGGCTTTGAACCAACACTACGGACTTCCTTGACCTCTAAACTCTCGACCTTTTGAGGGAGAATCGGAGTGAGGGTCATAGTATCTACATAGTGGTTTATCCGATCATACATTGTTTCATATTCATTCCTCTCTGTATCTTCTAGGGATATCTCGTACTGAAGCTTCTTCTGCTTTGTCACCATTATTTCATCTTCAGAATTGTCTTCATCACCAATGTTGATAGTTGGCCTAGTCCGTTTAACATATAAATTGATCTTTCCTCGTCCGTGTCCCTGGCCTCGACCTCTGGTGGGTGAACAGAAGAACCTCCACCAACTCGTTGTAGGGGAGTGGTAGAAGGTTGTTGAAGCGGAGTTGTATGGCCTTCTTTTTGTGATCCTTCTGAATCTTTATCTTTTTTTGTCAAAATTTCACATGAAAAGACAGTCTTCTTTGGAGGCGCCTAGTAGGCAGCATCTTCATGGATACCAACTTCATGCACTGAATATGGTTGTAGATCTCCCTTGATGCAATTTTCTTGATCATCTTTGCGGTATTTAATGCTGTAGGGATGATGGAACCATATTATGCTCATGAATCCATGGTCGACCCAATAGAGCATTAAAAAAGGTCTCAGCGTCGATGATATGAAATTTAACGGTTGTTACAATTTCTCCGACCTTCATAAGTAATGAAATTGATCCAAGGGCACTTTCTCCCTTTCGGTTGAATCCTCTTAACATCATCTTATCGGGGATGAGCTCCTGAACTTTGAAGTCCAAATATACTAACATTTGTAGACTCATCAAGTTAAGAGATGCTCCAGGATCCACTAAAACTCTGGATAACACAAATCCGCCAATTTTGACGGAGATGTAGAGCGGACGGTTGTGGTCGCCGGTACCGAGCAGCAAGTCTTCGTCTGAAAAGGTTACCCCTGACTGTTCTCTCAACGAGCAAACTTCATCTAAGGATGTGCTAACCAACTGAGGTAAGCAAATTTCTAGATCTAGCAAGGCTGTAACCAGAGATTCTCTCATCTCCTTTGACAGGATCAGAGCGTCATAGATGCTTAGTCGGGCGGACAGCTTCCTAAGATGTGCTAGCACATTGTAGTCTACTTTGTATGATCCTACGATTTTGTCTTGATTATGTGGTTCTTCCACTGGCTGAGGTGGGGGTACCTCTTCTCGAGTCATTATCTATTTTCCTTTGCCTGTTGGAGCTGTTCTTAGTGGTAACACCTTTCCACTCCTTAAGTTGACTTCTGTGATTTCTTCCTCTTGAGATATCATTGTTGAATCTTCCAGTGTCTTTTCCTCCTTGTCGGAAAGATCTAAGTTGATGACAAACGGTGCACCATGACGTTCGAGAGTTGGTCCTTCGTTGTCGGTGCTATCATAAGTAGTATCATTGATGTTTTCTTTAGACTTGACAACAAGTTCATCGGACTCAAGTACGATTTGAGGATCATTTCGGGGATCAAGATTGCAATTAGCTTGGTCATAATCAGTCATGTTATTACCAGAAATAGTTAGAATGTAGCCAAAATCACAACCATTATATTCATAAGACCCCGGAGGGACAAAAAAATAATCATACAAAGTCAAGGGTTCGAGGACTTTCTTCCCCGAATCCTAGACAACCAATCTAGTAGAGGCAGCCCCTATCCTACCCCCTCTGCTATCAATCTTGGCAGTGGCGCTCTTCTTTTTCTTGCTCTTTGTTCTTGACGATGACAAATTTTCTGGTGAAATCTTCATCTCGGGTTCGGTATGCTGCAGACTCTAAATGGAGGCTTGTTTTGATGCAGACTATAGCTTATTCAGTATCTTCTTGGATGATATGCTCCATACCTCATTCCATCCTTCTTCGGTATTTGTAGAAGCTTGTTTCGATGAATCCTGTATTTGATTGAGGACCTTCTTAGGTTCATCCCAAGTTGTACTCCATCCATCTGTTCTGACATATGGATCAATTGGGGAGATTGACTTAGCTGAAATCATGTTTATGGAACCTTTTTCAGGTTCTCTCAAATACTCCTTTGGGATTGTTATACTCTTCCTTGATGTTCTTCTCGATCGAGTCTTTAAAGACAAAACACTTGTCTATAGTGTGCTNGATTGACTGCTCTGTTTCTGAGAGTACTGTGACGAAGACTGACGATGATCTTCTGCATATATCTTTATCGACAGCTTTCCTTTGTCGACAGTTGAGACTATCCCTGATTTCTTTTCGAACACTCTGATCACCTTAGTCTTTTCATGTGGCTCCATGTGCTTAATTTCTTCTTGCAGACTGCTGGCTTTATTGAGTAGCTTCTCGTAGGATTTGATGGTGAGTCCCTTAAGCATGAAAGCTACTGACCCATGAATGCTTTTGAGTAGAATCTCAACCGAGTGAGTCTCTTAAGCATGAAAGCTACTGGCCCATGAATGCTTTTGAGTAGAATCTCAATTACTTGATGTTCCCGTAGCTGAGGTTCACATTTATGCTAAGGTTTCTCCACCTCAAAATATAGTCTGTCAAGGTTTCACTAGGCTTCTGCTTCTCCATCATGAGTTCTCCAATAGAAACATGATGCTGCGCCCCAGCAAATCTTTTCACAAATAACTGTTCCAACTGAGAAAATATTTTAATTGACCCGTTGGGCAAGTCAGCGTACCAGTCGAAAGCAATCCCTGACAAGCTGCTGACGAACTGCAAGCAGAGTAGAGCTTCGCTATTCCATGTGTTTCTATAATTGGCTCAAAAATGTGCTATGTGCTGTCTGGGATTTCTAGTCCCATCGAATATCTTGAAGTTCAGGGTCACAAAATCCTTGGGGAAAGGCATGACATCAAACTCCTCAGGGTAAGGCCTACTGTTTAAAATTGATGCACTGCCCTTGGACTGAGCTAAGGCATCCCGTACTTGTTCAACCATTTGCTTGAAATTTCTTTTCTGGCATGGCACCTGATGGAGAATCCTTCTTTGGTTGTTCTTCTTTGTCTGTCGAAGTAGCCTCACTTCTTTCATCTGTGATGTGTATGATTTCTGACTGATTAATCTCTGGAGAAGCCAATCTTGGTGCTTGT
>JXCR01063216.1:294510-315491 GCA_002079205.1 Phalaenopsis hybrid cultivar | reverse complement strand
CTGAATTTTATTTTTCTGCCATCATACCACCCACATCTTCCATATTACATAAAAATTACCACTATTTTAATTTTGAAAAGTGAAGTTGACCTTTTCTAGCATGGACCAAGT
Organism: Phalaenopsis hybrid cultivar; assembly: GCA_002079205.1. Lineage (NCBI taxonomy): Eukaryota > Viridiplantae > Streptophyta > Magnoliopsida > Asparagales > Orchidaceae > Phalaenopsis > Phalaenopsis hybrid cultivar. The sequence goes on along the minus strand of JXCR01063216.1, from coordinate 315,380 downwards.
GGCATGTATGTAAAAATTGAAGTTTAGGTGTTAGATATGTAAGTACATAAGCATTATTCCGTTTGTATGTGTTACAATGACTCACAATTACTAGACTAAGGCAAGGGACATACTTGTAATTCTATCAAAGCAATTAAGGAATTATGAAAGCTTCCAATTGGTGAACTAGGTCTACTTGTGGAAGTCTCATTTGTTATAAATAGTGAGGGAGGCTTTTAGAGAGGAGACCAAGGGAAAACAAATCAATTGGTTAGAGAAATAAGAGAAGAGGCTTCAAGAATTGAGGGGGAGGATCTTGGAGATCTTGTATCGAGGAGATTCAAGAGAGAGATCAAAGTAAGATGAGAGTTCATTCCTGAATGTAAAAGCTTTGTAATTCTTCATTATTGCCTTGGTGGATTTGATGGTTGATTTCCCTCTCATAGATGTAGATCCTATGGACCGAACCACTTAATTCTTGGTTATCTTGAGGTGTCAAGCGGTCCTATTTTTCTTCAACAGTATGTAAATCTTCTAAAAAATCTACACGGGAGCATGATCAATAAAAAAACATTTTGAATTGCATATTCAACTCAGTAATGCTGTGTTTAAGGAAAAGCTGATAAATCATTTATTTACTTCAAAGGCAACTGGAAATATCAAATAACAAGCAGACAAGGAGAGAACCCTATCCTACCAATTCAGAATTGAGATCCTATGAACAAGCTCATTTAATTGGCTCATGAAACAGTTGTTTCAAATTGAACAGAGCATTTGTGGATAAATAAAGTGGATTCCATTGCCTACTCCATGGATATTTAGATATGTAAATAGATAGGAATTTAGTGGTTGGCTCACAAAAAGTACCTCCATTTGAAGGACAGAGGGAAACAAAAAACATGGTTGATGCGGTTAAGAGAGACAGCATGAGAGAGCGAGAGAGGAAAAATGAAAAAGGTCGCACCTTGTAGAGTTTATTCCAATAAAAAGCTTTTCATACTTGTCTTCAGCCTCATTTGAGGTTGACCTGCAGTCCATGATGGCAAGGAAATCTTCTCGACCACATAAAAGGATTGGGGAGAAGGAAGGGAAGAAGAAAAGTAATGTGGAATTCATATTTACTTTGTTTTTTTTAATACTTCATTAGTGCACTTTTCTTGCAAGTTTACCAATACGAGTTCTTCATAATATCATACTTATGTGTGTTTATATTCAAAAAATATATTTCCTTATGGTTTCACTATAGGTATTTAGTAAATTTGTGTTGGCCAAAACTTACATCTGACTCAATTTGAGGGTTACCGTCGAATTTGCATATAATTTACATCCGACTTCTTTGAGATAATTTGAGGGTCGCTAATGTTAATTCCGTCAATTTTGCATCAAACTAGTCCACCGCAAATTATTAGTGTCGATTTATTCATGGCATAGTGTCGGACTTGTTTAGTCTGCACGTGCATCGAATTTTGCGTCTGAAAACATCANAGCTTTTCATACTTGTCTTCAGCCTCATTTGAGGTTGTCCTGCAGTCCATGATGGCAAGGAAATCTTCTCGATCACATAAATAGATTGGGGAGAAGCAAAGGAAGAAGAAAAGTAATGTGGAATTCATATTTACTTTATTTTTTTAATATTTCTTTAGTGCACTTTTCTTGCAAGTTTACCAATACGAGTTCTTCATAATATCATACTTATTTGTGTTTATATTCAAAAAAATATAGTTCCTTATGGTTTCACTATAGGTATTCAGTAAATTTGTGTTGGCCAAAACATAAATCTGACGCAATTTGAGGGTTACCGTCGAATTTGCATATAATTTACATCCGATTTCTTTGAGATAATTTGAGGGTCGCTAATGTTAATTCCGTCAATTTTGCATCAAACTAGTCCACCGCAAATTATTAGTGTCGATTTATTCATGACATAGTGTCGGACTTGTTTAGTCTGCACGTGCATCGAATTTTGCGTCTGAAAACATCGGACAATTAATAATATTGTTTGATTACCATCGGATTTGTGTTGGGATTAGTTTGATGGACAACACGTCGGATTATTGGATGCAAAACGGACGCAAATCCGGCTCAAAAAAAAAATCAATTATATTACAAACTGGACATAATATTTAATCCACATCATAGTAACATTATATCCAGTTATATTGCAGATCAAAGCTTTTAAAGATATTAATACTGAAATAGAAGATACTGTAAAAAATCTAAATTATAAAATTTTATATCTACATCGTGATCAATATAAGTTTAAACATTTCATAAATAAAAAATACAAAAAAACTCTTTCTAATCCTCCTACTCATCCTACTTCTCCNAAATAGAAGATACTGTAAAAAATCTAAATTATAAAATTTTATATCTACATCGTGATCAATATAAGTTTAAACGTTTCATAAATAAAAAATACAAAAAAACTCTTTCTAATCCTCCTACTCATCCTACTTCTCGTTATCCTCCTCCTTTAATATAGTAGCCACCGTTTGCTTGTCCCAACGATCTTCTTTAATCTCCGTCAGACGTGTTATACTCCACTCAACTCTCTCCTGGCTTTCAAGTAGATGGTGACCATCCTCAGTCATAACAAAGATCTGCTTGGCAAGATCCACAGTACTCTGGTGTATCGAGCTCGTGCTAGCCATAGAAGCACGAGGGATCTTGACCTTCTTCTCCGCCGCCTGCGTTTAGGGCTATCAGAAAAGCTCATTGTTTGTGAACAGCTCGTGTTCGGCCTGTTAAGTAGCTCATGTTAGGCTCGTTTAAACGAGCCAAACACGAACAAATTTTTAAAGCTCGAATTATAAACGAGTCGAACACGAACAACTCTTTGTTCGCTAGTTTTAGCTNCGAGCTCGTGCTAGCCATAGAAGCACGAGGGATCTTGACCTTCTTCTCCGCCGCCTGCGTTTAGGGCTATCAAAAAAGCTCATTGTTTGTGAACAGCTCGTGTTCGGCCTGTTAAGTAGCTCGTGTTAAGCTCGTTTAAACGAGCCAAACACGAACAAGTTTTTAAAACTCGAATTATAAACGAGTCGAACACGAACAATTCTTTGTTCGCTAGTTCGCTAGTTTTAGCTCAAAATAAAATATATATATATAATTATTTATATAAAAATATATTACACATATTATTTATATAATAATATATTATATATATTTATATCTATGTTTTAATCGTAATTGTTCTTGTGTTAAGGTGGTTATGCGTCTTGTTTTGCATACATTTGGTTCAGGTTCGAATCCAACACTCTACATCTATTTTTTAAGTTTAATTTTAATGAGGCAATTTCGAGCCGAACACGAACACACTATTCACAAGCCATTTTTTAACACGGGCCAATTTCGAACACGAATAATTTCGAACGAGCCAAACACGAGTCAAGTCTGAGCTAGCTCAACCTTGGCTTGTTTACAACCTTATCTGCGTTCATATCTCGAACTTAGATTGTGCAGTGGTAGACTGACTACCACTTCTACTAGCCAAGTAAACATGCTAAAACCGAAACACTCTAATAAAGAACCTGGAATATGTTGTTCAAAATACGAGGCAACGAGCAACAAACAACCTTCAGGCGACAATTGAGACTACAGTATGCAGCGAATGATGAAGTTCAACTAAAATTTCCATAGACTTAAATAACAAAAACCCTTAGGATTTCATTGTTGTTTATTTAGCGCGACGGAAATCCTCACTTTATCTTTTAAGCTTTCACATGAGTGTATGTCGTGCGATATAAGCCCTAACTTATTTTAGGAGCTCGAGATCGTTCATTCGGTATGAAGTAAACCCTCATATACTCCTAGACTATTCGTATGATCATTTTAAAACATTAAATAAACGTCATTTCCAAAAATGTAAAGCCAAACAATAGTTAGAAAGTCATTGAGGTTCCTCTCAAAATCTATGACATCCCCTATCCCTTGCTCATTTGATCCCAAGAAAATAGTTGTTCGTATTTAAGCCCTTCCCACTTGTTCTTCCTACGACCAATCGTGAAAAACTAAACTTTGAATTCTTGAATACGAAACACCTAATATTAATCCAGAATTTCTTTGGTGGCTTCGATTGCTTAAAAAGTATTTAACTATAGAGGCTTGTGCTTAGAGGGGAATTAGTAACCCAGATAATTTAAACACCGCCTAATATTTATATTTTATAGGGGAATTGTCGGTCATAAATTGCGCAGACTAAATAAGAGTCATAAATTTCTTAGTTNTATATATATATATATATATATATATATATATTCGATTAGTGGTGTCCTGCCTTGAAGTGACGAAATCAGAAGGGCTCGGCTCATATGAGTGGGGACAGTAGTGGCCGAGTGCTCGGAACAGAAGTTGTGTGAAGGGCTACAAGGGTAGGACCATGTGGTTGGAAAGAGCCAAGGGCTTGATCGAAGCAGGGAAAGAGCTTGCAAAATCTCAGGACACTGGTGCAACGGTGGTGATGCTGCTGATCAACACAACACTAGAGTTGCGTGAAGTAGAGCGCGAAACCAACTTCACCGTTCTTTTGTAAATATTAAAGCTCTGATGTAGATGTTAGTTAGTTGGTTGCTCTCCTCTTTTGCCTGAAGTTATCTGTAACAGGAAAAAAAATCTGATATTTCCTGCTCTCGATGAATGAGTTCAATAATAATGTGTACTCAAAAGTTCTTCTAGGTTAACTCTTTCTAACGACAAACCACTTTTTTTTATCGCTTGTTCTATTAGGATATCGAATATAATAAACATGTCTAGCTTGACATTCTAAAATTAATAGATCAAATTTTGCATATCTTCTATTCGTTTTAACGTCAGCAAAATTATGCGGGTTTAATATTCATGTTTCTTGGTCATAAACATGATCAAATCATTCAGAGATAAACATTTATACATTGCGCTCAACAAAATTCAGATATTGCAACCACACTACTTGAAGAATGCCATAATATCTGATCTATTATACATCTATATGAAGACTTATGGATTAGTATGTTTATGGATTAGTGTGGATTAGTATGGATTAGTATCTCAAACATCAAATATTTATCCGCAACCTATATGAAGACTTATGGATTAGTATGGTTAAATTGTCATACCACTCAAATCTTATTTATGTGTCACATATCTAACATCAAACCTTCAAAATTTACGTACATTCCCCTCAATCTTTATGTATTACATGTCTGACACCTAAACTTTAGCATTAACGTCATCATTCGATACATCAATGCTATGAAGTAAGGAATAATGTGTCAAACAAATTCAACACAAAAATTTACATCGGCGTATCACTGATGCTAAATCGTCCATAATAAGATTCGCTGGAAATCAAATGTAAATTCAACACAAACTCTGCGTCTAAAATTTTCTGATGCTAAAACAGATGCTAATAACCAACATTCTTGTAGTGTTACCCCCCATGGTTTTGAAAACTAGACAGGTCGTGGCGATTTGACCAGTTCGATCGTGAACCGGTGGCCAGTCAAGTCCGTACCACGAAATAAAAAAAAACGTTTTTGGATGCGAATTGGCCCGGTTCAACCATTGGAAACGTACGACTCAGGCTAAGAGTAGAGTTTATATGCGGCATTGGAAACTCAACACTTTTGTGATGCATGAGGTGTTTTCAATGGAGAGGAAAGGCTTTGGAAACAAAGAAAAAGAGGGTAATAAATTGATTTTTGTGTAATGTAGGCAATGTGCTCCTCGTTGCCACGTAGCAGATTTATGCATTGCAGCCAACAAATCTTAGAGATCTCATCCTAGCGTGCAGTCATAGAGAAAAAAATACTATAGATTTTACTCATTTAACTTTTATTTATCATATTTTTTAAAAATTATTGTAATATAACATTTATATTCCACATTTAAATATATTTTAAAAAGTAATTATTAAATTTTAAAATCATTTATCAGAATTATTGCGGTGTTTTTTATTTAAATATTGAGGTAATTATTTTATATTTAATAATCATTTTTTTAAAGTATACTTTGTATATCATATTTAAATAAGTTTATAATCTATTACATCATCTGGTTCAACCTTTCATCCCGGTTGGACCAATAAATCTTGAATAATTTCTTTTTCTGATTTGATGTTGTTGAGAATTTTAGGGCAAAAAAAAGCAAGAATCGACACAAATTCAGAAAGAAACACAGAGATTTAACAAGATTCGGCAAAGATGTCTATGTCCTCGGGAGCAGAGCAGCAATTTTTTCTTTCATTCAGAAAAAGAGTACATAATACCCTTAGGGTTACAATACATCATATATATATATATATATATATATATATAAGTCTTGCGAACAATATGTAATTAAGAAATTACCCCTGTACCGTGCCTCGGGGGCGTTGCCTCCGCACCCTCAATCCACATAATGAAATTCTCATGATTAGACAGATACTTCTGCTCCACTCCGCTCCGCTGGCTTGCTCCATTCTGCTCTAACATCTGCCCCTTAACTGGTATATTAGTCATACCTAACAGATGTCAGGCCCGACTTTCATAACCTTAGTGTTACCTATGATTTGAGTATAAAAACTCGAGAAATGATGGACATAAGCGAAAATGAAAATAATATTAAGCTTCTCCACAATTCATTGGACGCCGATTTTCAATTTGTTAAGAACCGATGCATTTTCTCATTTGGAGCACTTCGATTATTAATTTGCTAGGAACTTACACTTAGAGTCATCGAAAAACCTTCAGTTTTAATGTTCGTACATAAACCATCACTAATATTAACAGAATAAACGACACACCTGTGACCGTTGATTTTTCCATCAGTTTCTGTTGTTTCTTGGTTAGTGTGGATAAAAGGGAGTCAAGGTTAGGTACGAACAAGAGTAGTGCGATGTTTGAAGTGGATCGATATGATCATGCTTTAACAATATTGATAGTTTGTGAATGAAATAGAGCCAGAGGCTCTTGTGATAAGAGTTCGCGATGGGAGCTTGCCAGGGGCATGCATCGGTGGTATCAACAACATGTGAGATGGGAGTGCTTGATTTTGATGGGAGCTCATCGGGAGAGGTAATGATGGTGTCGACCAAGGCTAGTGGACTCATCGGGAGAGGCAATAATGATGTGATGAAATAAAACATCAAAATTTTATTTTTTACATTTACACCGCTGAAATCTTTAACATCACATAAAAAATATTATTATTTTAATCTTTAAAAAGATGAAATACACATTTTTATGTGTAGATATGAAGACATATATGTAAAAAAATTGAAGTTTATCACTACAATAAAGGATGTTTAGTTGTGGTATATAGAAATAGAACGATCAATGATGAAGTGAAAAATTGAACGAGAAAATTCACACCAGAAAATTGTAACACAACGGAACACATAGATTTAGGTCACAAGCCACGGAGTTGCAAAAAATTTTACATTTACACCACAGAGTTGCAGAGGATTTTACTACTTGAGGAATTTACACCAGTCGATCGTCTCGACTTACAAAATGAATCTCTTACTTTGTTGTTCTCTCTTCTTCTCTCTCTACACCGAGATACACCGAAGAAGATAAACTTACAAGAGAAATAAACATAATTTCTCTTTTGTCACAAGCCACCAAGAAGAAGCCAAGGGAGAACAATCTTCTTTTTCTTTCTTCTTCCTTCTACCGCAAGTAACTACTTCGTGCACTTCTCTTCCTCTATCTTGAGAAAGCCCGAAGAAGAACACAAAAGAGGTTATGCATCAGAGAGTCATGTGATACCTTTTTTCTTCTTCCTTCTATCGTGAGCCAACGCCAAAGATCCCCAAAGAAGAAGCCTTGGAGAGCGATATTCCTCTCGCTCAAACCACACGCCCCCACCCGGAACTGTTGTCTGTTCGCTACTTATAAAGAGTGAAGGGATGCTTCGCTTCACGAAATAGAGAAGGCAGGAAAAATTCGCAAAACTGTAAGGTCGTGGTCGTGAGCTTTTGCAATCGGGAAAAGGGAGGCGGGATCGGGCTCCAGCTAAGAAATCTCCTACTTGGAGACCGATACACAGCCAACAACATCTCCTTCCTCAAACTGATTTCCTCTACCGACGGTGTCGCCTTTTTCTTCAAACATAAATCCTCAACCTCTGCAACTCAAAGCCCTAATCTTCACACTAGAAGACCAACTGAAGCTGTGCACAACTTCAGTTTCTCAAGAGTAACACCCTTAGTCAACATATCAGCAGTGTCCACATAGTCTTGCACCTCCAAGCTATTTCCCGAGTTACTCTTTTCTCTGCTTATTACAACTCTCACAGCATGGGCAATATCATGCCTCTGCTCAAAGTTTTTTTCAACAAGTCTAGCTTTGTATCTTTTACTGTCATCAAGCTCAATCTTCATCGGGTACATCCACTTGTTATGTAATGTCTTCTTCTCTGGTGGAAGTTTTGTCAGCTCCCACTTGCTCGAACTTTCATCTTGTAAAATTTTTTCATAGTTTTGTGGTTCTCCACCATCTATCTGTGGAAAAATACGAATGGGTGCCCCAGACCCACTCTCTACTACATTCAACGCTTCTTCATCTGTCAGATATACTTTCCCAAAGTCACCTGCAATATAATTTCACATCAATTCATGATGGAATGTTGTATGGGAAGAAGTCCTTGCATTCAATATCCAGTTATCAACAGAACTATGAACTGCCAGCAATAGTGCATCATGTTCTTCTTCAGATACCATATTTGCACTATCATTTTTCATCTTCTTGGAATTTCTGTAGTCCTCTTTATGTGTTCAGCCTTGCCACAATTCCAGCAGGTTGCATGCTGATCGGACTTTGATTTTGATCTCCTTCTATTTGAGTTTCTATCATGCCATCTCCCTCTAAAATTAACATTTATTGCCAAACTAGTACCTGAGATTTTGCCAGAATCTTTCCTGAGCACCTTCTCAGCCAAAATCAAATCACGAATATCATCACATTTCAGCTTAGACTTAAATGTAGAATTGTGAACTACTATCCTCATGGCTTCCCAACTATTTGACAATGCTGCCAACAATATCAGAGCACGTATCTCATCATCAAAATCAATTTCAACAAACGACAATTGATTTGTGATAATATTGAAATCATTTAGGTGTTGAGTAATAGAAACATATTCTGCAATCTTCAAATTGAATATTTTCTTCATCAAGTACACCTTGTTATTCGCCGATGACTTTTCATACAAACTTGATAAGACTGCCATGAGATCTGCAATAGACTTTTTCTTAACGACGTTGTGTGCAACGGACCTCGATAGGGTTAATCGAATAACTCTCAGAATTTGTCAATCCAACAAATTCCATTCAGCCTCATCCATCATTTCAGGTCTTTTCCCCAATAATGGAAGATGAAGTTTCTTCTCATAGAAGTAATCCTCTATCTGCATTCTCCAATAACCAAAATTTGTGCCATCAAATTTCTCAATCCCTGAAACCTTCACTTCATTTGCAGTCATCGTCTTTCCTCAGATCTGAAACTATGTTCTGATACCAGTTATTGTGGTATATAGAAATAGAACGATCGATGATGAAGCAAAAAATTGAACAAGAAAATTTACATCATAAAACTATTACATAACATATCACACATATTTACGTGATTTGGCAAATTGCCTACGTCCACAGAGTTGCAGAAGATTTTACTATTTGAGGAATTTACACCAGTCGATCGTCTCAATTTACAAGAGGAATCTCTCACTTCGTTGTTCTTTCTTCTTCTCTCTCTACACCGAGATACACCGAAGAAGATAAACTTACAAGAGAAATAAATTCAATTTCTCTTCTGTCACAAGCCACCAAGAAGAAGCCAAGGGAGAAGAATCTCCTTCTTCTTTCTTCTTCCTTCTGTCGCAAGTAATTACTGCTTGCACAAGCAATTACTGCTTGCACTTCTCTTCCTCTATTCTGAGAAAACCCCAAGAAGAACACAAAAGGGGTTGTGCATCAGAGAGCAGTGTGATACCTTTCTTCTTCTTCTTTCTGCCACGAGCCAATGCCAAAGATTGCCAAAGAAGAAGCCTTGGAGAGCTATACTCCTCTCACTCAAACCATAAACCCCACGCTGAACTACTACCTGTTCGCGACTTATAACGAGCGAAGGGATGCTTCGCTTCGTAAAACAGGGAAGGCGGAAACAGTTCGCAAAACTGTAAGGTCGCGGTCACGATATTTCGTGATCGGGAACAAGGAGGCGAGATTGGGCTCCAGTTAACATGTTTAAACCGCCACAATGCTATAAAGTAAGTGGTGGTTTGTGGATAGAATTTCAGCCCATGCAAAAGCTGAATTTAATAAATTCACTTTCCAATTTCAAGCGAAACCAATATAAAAACTATTTTTTGAAAGACCAACTTAAATAAATTTAAAAATGAGACTTAGAACAATAAAAAGATATTATAAAACTCCCAGATGCTTTGAATTCAATAAAAATAGCTTCAGGCAATGTATTAAAATCTATAAACCTCTAATACTAAACTCATATTGTCAGCAGATAAAATTTCAAGCTGATGAACAACTAAACATCTTACACATACAAGAAGAATCAGCTTTCAATCCGCAAAACAAATTGTAAGAAAGATGAAGTTTGTGATACACTTCAATTAAAATTTTACTTATATGTCATCTAATTCATGCAAGTAAAAAAGACTTGATTTCGATTCACTTGATGTACTTCAATGAAGTCTTTTGTCGAACTGACGGGCGACTTCTAAGATGTTCTTATTTATCCTTGACGACCTTTGGGAAGAGAAACTGATTAAAATGATTCTATGACAACTTAAAAAACACATTTGCAATGATGATTGTAAAGGTGATTAAATAGAAGCAACTATTAGCCCCTCAATAGCCTACTCTGCAATTCATTTGCTAATGCTGAGAATCCAAACATTCATTTGAAAGATCATTTGGCAGCCGAGGTCAGGGATAGAGTTCTGAATTTTAGCATAGATGAAAGCTTTCATCACTGTCAAATTGTTTTAACTTTTTTTATCTTTTAGAAATATTCATCCCAACCCTTCCTGGACTTATGGATTATGTTGGTTTTAATTTCCTCTGTAATTACATATCTAACATCTAAATTTTATTTTTCTGCCATCATACCACCCACATCTTCCATATTACATAAAAATTACCACCATTTTAATTTTGAAAAGTGAAGTTGACCTTTTCTAGCATGGACCAAGTGGTATGTATGTAAAAATTGAAGTTTAGGTGTTAGATATGTAAGTACATAAGAATTATTCCGGTTGTATGTGTTACAATGACTCACAATTACTAGACTAAGGCAAGGGACATACTTGTAATTCTATCAAAGCTATTAAAGCATTATGAAAACTTTCAATTGGTGAATCGGGTCTACTTGTGGAAGACTCATTTGTTATAAATAGTGAGGGAGGCTTGTAGAGAGGTGACCAAGGGAAAACAAATCAATTTGTTAGAGAAATAAAAGGAGAGGCTTCAAGAATTGAGGGGGAGGATCTTGAAGATCTTGTATCGAGGAGATTCAAGAGAGAGATCAAAGTAAGATGAGAGCTCATTCCTCAATGTAAAAGCTTTGTAATCCTTCATTGTTGTCTTGGTGGATTTGATGGTTGATTTCCCTCTCATTGATGTAGATCCTATGGACCGAACCACTTAATTCTAGGTTATCTTGAGGTGTCAAGCGGTCCTATTTTTCTTCAACAGTATGTAAATCTTCTAAAAAGTCTACATAGGAGCATGATCACTAAAAAAACATTTTGAATTGCATATTCAACTCAGTAATGCTATGTTTAAGGAAAAGCTGATAAATCATTTATTTACTTCAAAGGCAACTGGAAATATCAAATAACAAGAAGACAAGGAGAGAACCCTATCTAACCAATTCAGAATTGATATCCTGTTAACAAGCTCATTTAAGTGGCTCATGAAACAGTTGTTTCAAATTGAACAAAGCATTTGGGGATAAATAAAGTGGATTCCATTGCCTACTCCATGGATATTTAGATATGTAAATAGATAGGAATTCAGTGGTTGGCTCACAAAAAGTACCTCCATTTGAAGAACAGAAAGAAACAAAAAAATGGCTATGCGGTTAAGAGAGACAGCATGAGAGAGCGAGAGAGGAAAAATGAAAAAGGTCGCACCTTGGAGAGTTCATTCCAATAAAAAGCTTTTCATACTTGTCTTCAGCCTCATTTGAGGTTGTCCTGCAGTCCATGATGGCAAGGAAATCTTCTCGACCACATAAAAAGATTGGGGAGAAGGAAAGGAAGAAGAAAAGTAATGTGGAATTCATATTTACTTCGTTTTTTTTAATACTTCTTTAGTGCACTTTTCTTGCAGGTTTACCAATACGAGTTCTTCATAGTATCATACTTATTTGTGTTTATATTCAAAAAATATATTTCCTTATCGTTTCACTACACGTATTCAGTAAATTTGTGCTGGCCAAAACGTAAATTCGATGCAATTTGAGGATTATCGTCGAATTTGCATATAATTTACATCGGATTTCTTTGCGGTAAGTTGGGGTCGCTAATGTTAATTCCATCAATTTTGCATCGAACTAGTCCACCGCAAATTATTTGTGTCGATTTATTCATGACGTAGTGTCGGACTTGTTTAGTCTGCACGTGCAATCAATTTTGCATCTCAAAATATCAAACGATTAATAATATTGTTTGATTACCATCGAATTTCTGTCGGGATTAGTTTAATGGACAACATGTCGGATTATTGGATGTAAAACGGACGCAAATGCGGCGCAAAACTAGAAGAAAATAAAAAATCAATTATATTACAACCTGGGCACAATATTTAATCCACATCATAGCAACATTATGTCCAGTTATATTGCAGATCAAAGCTTTTAAAGATATCAATACTGAAATAGAAGATACTGTCAAAAATCTAAATTATAAAATTTTATATTTACATCGTGATCAATATAAGTTCAAACATTTCATAAATTAAAAATACATAAAAACTATTTCTACTCCTCCTACTCATCCTACTTCTCCTTATCCTCCTCCTTTAATATAGTAGCCACGTTTGCTTGTCTCAACAATCTTCTTTAATCTCCGTCGTCAGACGTGTTATACTCCACTCAACTCTCTCTTGGCCTTCAAGTAGATGGTGAACATCCTCAGTCATAACGAAGATCTACTTGGCAAGATTCACAGTACTTTGGTGTATCGAGCTCGTGCTAGCCATAGAAGCACGAGGGATCTCGACCTTCTTCTCTGCCGCCTGCGTTTAGGGCTGTCAAAAAAGCTTGTTGTTCGCAAATAGCTCGTGTTCGGCTCGTTAAGTAGCTTGTGTTAGGCTAGTTTAAACGAGTCGAACACGAACAAGTTTTTAAAGCTCGAATTATAAACGAGTCGAACACGAAAAACTCTTTGTTCGCTCGTTTTAGCTCGAAATAAAAAAAAATTATATGATTATTTCTATAAAAATATATTACACATATTATTTATATAATAATATATTATATATATTTATATCTAAGTTTAAATTAATTGTTCTTGTGATAAGGTGGTTATGCGCTTTATTTTGCATATATTTGGTTCAGGTTCGAATCAAACACTCTACATCTATTTTTTCAGTTTAATCTATTTTTTCATGTTTAGACTGACTACCACTTCTACTAGCCAAGTAAACATCCTAAAACCAAAACACTATAATAAAGAACCTGGAATATGTTGTTCACAATACGAGGCAACGAGCAACAAACAACCTTCAAGCGATAATTGAGACTATAACATGAAGCGAATGATGAAGTTCAACTAAAATTTCCATAGACTTATATAACAAAAACCCTTAGGATTTCTTGTTGTTTGTTTAGCGCGACGGAAATTCTCACTTTGTCTTTTAGGCTTTTGCATGAGTGTATGTCGTCCGGTATAAGCCCTAACTTATTTTAGGAGCTCGAGATCATTCATTTGGTATGACGTAAACCCTCATATACTCCTAAACTATTTGTATGATCATTTTAAAACATTAAACAAACGTCATTTCCAAAAATGTAAAGTCAAACAATAGTTAGAAAATCATTGAGGTTCACCTCAGAATCTATGACATCCCCTAACCCTTGCTCATTTGATCCAAAAAAATAGTTGATCGTCTTCAAGCCCTTCCCACTTGTTCTTCCTACGACCAATCGTGAAAACTAAACTTTGAATTCTTGAAGACAAAACCCCTAATATTAATCCAGAGTTTTCTTAGGTGGCTTCAATTGCTTAAGAAGTATTTAACTACAGTGGCTTGTGCTTATAGTGGAATTAGTAACCCAGATAATTTAGATCCTGCCTAATATTTATATTATATAGGGGAATTGTCGGTCATAAATTGCGCAAACTAAATAAGAGTCATAGATTTCTTAGTTTAAATAGTTGAGACTATTATCAAGTGATACACTTATCTTTCAAGATAGTGTATCAATTATGGTATTATGCTTAATTTCTAAACTATTAGATATATGGAATCCATTCAGACTAATCTTTCAAAACTAAAAATACTATTTTCAAAAATCAAAATTATACACATATTAAGTTAAATTTATTTTCAAAATTTAAAAAAGGCGATCGACAAGACTTAAACCTTCTTTGCAACCATGCAAAGCAAGGTTCACTAAATCATTAAACTAGAGCATTTTATGTAGAAGTAGTTGTTAAGATTTTTCTCATGGGATCGATACACAAATGTTGTGTTCCTCGCAAAAAAGTAGTTGTCATATCTCGTGGGATTGCATACTACTTGATACATGCACTTGCGTTGTGCAACCAACTTACTTCACGGTATGTTTTGGTGTGTCACCACTGCTCTTTGATTGCTCCCTTCTTTCTGTGATTGTTGTGATCCTCTTTTTGTTAACAACACAGGTTCACACTCACCGCACATTTTAAGATGTTGAATCAAAATCTTTTCGGAAGACCTCCCTAAGAAATAGAGTACTGAAGGATGGGGAGAGACAAAGAGAGAGGAGAGCAATATCACAGTATTGAACAATAAATTTGCTTAACTTTTATTCGTTATATAGACCCCCTATTTATAAGAATGGGTCATTATTTAATTACATATTGTACTCTTAAAATATGTAGGTACGGTGGGAGTATTTTTGTTTGTACATTTATATAGCCAGTGGGGCCTACGTGTATAGTCATGCAAGTGTTAGGCAGGGCGGCTACTGAGCCGAGTAGCTGCTATGTCGGGAGGTTATTTGCATAGGATTCACACCTCCTTTCTGAGATTGTGAGATCAGACTTTGCTTTCTCAGCCAACCCGGGTTGGAAAGCTAGTTGTTCGTCCAGGTAGGTTCGGTCTGATAGATTCTTCAAGGGTAGTATACTTTTTATCCTCTCAAGACTCACCATCCTTTCGGTAGGCACGAGTTGCCAGTCGATCGTATGGTCTCCAGTCGTCCTTGGCAAGCCCAGTTAGGCAATTTCATTCCTCCTATTATCTGAGAGATGTCTTTGTGATTGTACTGACACATTTTTTATGTATATAATGTAATTTTTATGACAACATGTGCACACTACTAAATATATGAAGATTTCAATGCTAATCATAAAATTATGACCACTATCATGAAATCAAACTTTTACATAGAAAAAAAACATTTGAAGAAACGATCAAACAAACATACAAATAAAAAAAAAGAAAAAAATAAAAAATAAACAAACAAAAAGGGAACAAAGTCAATGACAACAAATAAAGCCATGGCAGTGTAAAACGTCTGAGTAGTTGGGTTTTGCCCTCTGAATCTTCTTCCTTCCATTGCCGGTAGGATAAGTGCTCTTCCCATGCACGTTCCCGCCCATGGATTTGTGATCAAGGAAGGACGGCCGACCTTTGCGAGAGGAAAAAATATTACATCAGGACTCTGTATGTAGAATTACGTGCAGAGTCCAATGAAATCACACCACGTGGAAGTGATAGAAAAAAAATTGGTCTGGTAACACTGGGGATATTCCCCTGTGTTATTACATATTTTTCAGGTGTTATTATGTTATGAGAATATTCCTGGTGTTATAATAATATAATAACGCATCAATAACACTTGAATAACATACAATAACACCTGCATAACACAGGAGAAATATTTTCTTGTGTTACCAGATAGATTTATTTATTTTTCTGTCACCGCCACATAACGTAATTTTATTGGACTCCACAAATAACTTTATGTGCGCAGTCCTAATACAATATTTTCTCCTGCGGATGGTTGGTTTTTTCCGTTGAAATTGCAAGCTAGCGACCACTCCGAAGAGGGTGGCTAGGGAAACCTCACGTTGTGGAAGTCTGGACAAAGCAAAATTCAAGCACAAAGTGAATCACTCATTTCACGTTAAAGATGTCCAAAAATGGTGGTTTAAACAGCTTTCGTACGACACTTACAACAGCGGTCTTAAAACTGCTTTTAAACTCTGCTGCTTTTGCATTCATTTTATTTGTGGAGTTAGTTGTTAGATATGTAAATAGGGTGGAACTGAGTGATGTAATTCTTCATAAAATAAGTTTTTTACTACCTTAACCTGATTTTGATGGAAATTTCAATGGAATATTTTAACTTTTTAATTATTTTATATTCTGCTTCTATCCACTCAGCCTGCCTGCACATGCATCTTGAATGTATTTGTACTTTTGGTGCCCTCCATCACCGAAAATTATTGCATACTGTCCGATCCTCGGTGATCTACATTCAGAATTATTTTTATTTTAAAAAAAAGAAAAAAAAATTTAGGTGGGGCCCACCGAAATACATGAGGACCGTAAATCAGGTGATTTACGGTCCGGATCGGACACCGCACGCAAGCTGCCTGCGGTGTCCGATCCGTATGGAATAATTTTTTCTCCATCACGGCTTTCACTCAGCGTTGGCAAGAATAAATTAAGCCATCTATGGAATCGCCTTTTCACATGCTCAGAATATTCTGAATATGTTGGAAAATTTAATGAAACAATGCAATAATTTTTAAGATATATAGATTGTAGCAGCGGGGGTTTTGTACTTATAAATGTCTGTTGGATACTCTTTAAGCTTACTTTGTGTTCTCTGATGTCTAGTTAAGGATGTAAAAGAGCAAAGTTGAACTTGAATCCCTACAATCTTGAAATCAGTTTTTTGGTCTAATGATACGCTTGAAATCAAGTTGAAGCTCAAAGCAAGCTCATTTATTGGAGAGAAAATATTGTGTATGGAGTACGAACGTGTGGTGTGTCTGGACAATGGACGTGATACAACGAAGGTCCAAGCTCTCTGTCACGGGCAAAAAGTCCCACATCGGCTAGGTATAGGGCTGAAGTGCAGTATTTAAGTCCTGGGCTGCCCACCAACTATAAGAACTCTTTTGAGAGGTGATAAATGGTATCAAAGCAGATTACTGTCTGTCATGTGTATGGACTATTCATGGTCCAATGGGACTCTCGGAGGAGCCGATCCGTGACGAGGGCGTCACGTGATTAGGTGGATGAGAATGTCATGGGCAAAAAGTCCCACATCGGCTAAGTGGTAGGACCGAAAAACAGTATTTCAGTCCTTGACTGCCCACCACCCATAAGAGCTCTTTTGGGAGGTAACATCTCGCTCCGCCCTGTTGTATCAGGTTCGTTGTTCGAACACAGCTCTGCGTACGGACTCTGGACATAATATTTTTTCCATTTATTAAGCTTAGATTTGGCTTGTCTGCCTAATGAAAAACTCGAGTTTAACTCATGAAGCCAAAATCATCATAATGATGGGAACTCATGTCGATAGCAACAAGAAAGTCTCGAGTCACAATGAGATGTTGGGAAAGCTATTGACAAAGGCAACTCCCTTTGGAGGAGAATAAAAAGGTGAAGTGGTGATAAAATGAGTGACATTTGAAGGGAATGTGATTGAGGAGTTATACGAAAATAGAAAGAAAGTATGACAACATCATCAGGATATGATGTGCAAATTCATAATGATAGGATTATTTTAGTTCCACTAAACTAAATCAAGCGGCCTCAATTTAATGTAAAAATGGGGGAGAAATAATTTTTTTTTGAGTTTGACTAGCTAAATCTTGTCATATTTGAATTGACGCATATGTAATACAAGAGAAGTAAACTGGGCTTGAGCTATAGGCTTGACAAACTTTGACCTGTGAGCTTGTCAATGAGTTGACTTCAAGTCAAAGCCGACTCAACTCGTTTACACCCTTAATCCTATCGATATATATTGACAAATTCTTGTGAATGAGAAGTGGAACTTCACATCTTGTTAGAAGTTTCTAGCTTTTACATAAATAATTAAGCTAGATTTTTATGAGCCGGCTTAAGTTCAGCAAATTTATAAGCTTTTGAGCTGTGCTTAATTAGAAAGTTAAGCATAGAGCTTAGAGCTTAGGTCAAGTTTGACATGAGATTTTACTTTATGGCTTAATATGAATATTTTTCGAAAGAAAATCTATCTTTATAAAAGATATTTTTTTATTGATACTTAAGAGTGTTGAGAGTGTGTTCTGGGCGGCAGCGTAGTTGCGCCGCAATTTTTCTTATTTGGTAAAATTATATTTTTTTTGTATTCTTAAGAAGTTGCAGCTGAAAACTGCATTATTCCACCATACCTGTCTACTTGCGGTGGTTGATAGAAAATTATGGTTAAACATTTTCACCAAAAAAAAAAAAATTGTAATAGTTAGCGTAACTTTTTGAACTTATTCTTCAGCAGCTTCACAGTTGCTTCTTCAAATAGTTGCAGCTACCCCGAACAGACTCTAATAAATCACAAGCAACCAAATAATGCATAAAGCACAAACAACAAATTGCAAAATCCAAAATCTCAACTTTAGAATAATGGAAATTAGATTTCACGGTAGTGAAAAGCCACAAATCACAAAGAGAAAGCCGCAAAATCTAAACAAATTTTAAGCCGCTAAGATAATTGTAGAGGATACTGTAGGAAAACGGAGAGTAAAATAACTAAATAGAGTCAGAGATCAAAGAGAAAAGGGAGAGATGATGAAAGGCAAACTCTAACCACTGAAGCAAGAGATTGGAAAGAAGCCACGGAGGGAGGAGAGAAGAGATGTCCCCTTAGAGTAGAAAAACGAGATAAGAAGAGCGGGACATGAGAGAGAGAAGAGGGGGCCATGAGAGTGATAGGATGCGTAAAAGCTGACGACGAGGTCAAGACCACGGCCCGCTTTTAACACTATTTTAATTTTTCCAAAACTCAGACGTACAACAATTTTCAGATAACCTCCCGGCATTTTTCTTACCACACTACCCAAAAAATCGAAAAAATATTACATCAGTACTACGCACTTAGAGTAACATGCGTAGTCAATGAAATCACAACACAACACCCCGCGCGAAAGAGAAAAAATGGCGCAGTAACACGGGGAATATTTCCCCACGTGTTATTCATGTGTTATTGTGTGTTATTCATGTGTTATTGTGTCATGAGAATATTCCTAGTGTTATATTAACGCAATAATAAATCAATAACACATGAATAACACGGAGGAGAATATTCACCTTGTTACTGTGCCGTTTTTTCTCTGTCGGGAATATTCCCCGTGTTATTCAGGTGTTATTGTGTGTTATTTATGTGTTATTGTGTCCTGAGAATATTCTTGGTGTTATAATAACATAATAACACATCAATAACACATGAATAACACGGGAGGAATATTCTCCGTGTTACCGAACCATTTTTTTCTCTGTCGTGCGAGGTATCGTGACGTGATTTCATTGATTTCGCACGTTACTCTACGTGCGTAGTACCGATGTAATATTTTTTTCCAAAAAATCTACCCCAAACGGGCCATTAGTCTTGTCATTATCATATTCAGAGCTTCATGCCAGTGAGGACTTGAAAGATAGTTTAATAACTAATTATTTATAATTATCGACAATTGCCACTAAAAAAAGTAAGAAGACGCTCAAATATATGATTAGAATAATTGTTAAGAAATTTTTTCCGCAAAACCTTGTGTTGCGTTCAAGGCCTTCTAACCAAAATACTCCAAAAGCTGACCACCCTGCCTGCCCAGTTGTTCACATATAATTTATAATGATATCCCAATGTTTTTTTATTCTATTTAAATAATATAAAATTCTCTTTTTATATATATATAAATAATACAAATCTTATAAACATAAATATAAAGACATATATTTTCTCATTATCTAATTTTTTTTCTCTATAAATACTTACCATGATATCTAGACTTGCTTCATCCTCGGAAGCCAATTAATTATCAGCAATGGCATCCACAATGCCCCTCTTCCCCCTGTTCCAATCAGTCCTACTACTATTACTACTACTACTAACTTCAATCACCGCCGCCACTTTAGCTCCGAAGAACTCGGAGATTTTCCGGGAATACATCGGAGCTGAATTTAACGGCGTCAAATTCTCCGACGTGCCCATCAGCCCCTCCGTCGACTTCCACTTCATCCTCTCCTTTGCCATTGACTACACTTCCGACGGCAGCTCCTCCACCAACGGTCACTTCAATGTTTTCTGGGACTCCAACAACCTCTCCCCAAACGAAGTCAACGCCATCAAATACAGCCACAGCAGAGTCAAAGTAGCCGTTAGTCTCGGCGGCGACTCCGTCGGCCACGGCTTCGCCTACTTCAACCCATCCTCCGTCGACTCCTGGGTCGATAACGCTGTCAAATCTCTCACCGCCATCATTCGGCGCTACAATCTGGACGGCATCGACATTGACTACGAGCATTTCAGAGCCGACTCCGACACCTTCGCCGAATGTATTGGGAAGCTGATTGTGACTCTGAAGAACAATGGCGTCATATCTTTTGCTTCCATCGCTCCTTTTGCCGACGAAGATGTCGAGAAACATTATCTTGCTCTTTGGAAAAAGTATGGGAAGTATATAGACTATGTGAATTTTCAGTTCTACGCTTATGATTCGAGCACGACTGTGCC
>JXCR01063216.1:264159-275963 GCA_002079205.1 Phalaenopsis hybrid cultivar | reverse complement strand
TATATATATATATATATATATATATATATGTCTATGTATGTATATCTGTATATGCATCCATCCATCCATCTATCCATACATACATATATGAAACACACACACACACGTACTAACATACATTTATCATATTATCTCACAAACATACTTCCCCTCTCCTCCTTCCCATGTTTATTAAAAAGAGCAACTCGTGGGNGGGACAAAATTAGAGAGATGGAAAGAAAGAGAAATTTAGGGAAAGAAATAGGTGTGTTGGCTATGGGATNTTTATGACCTTAGAGTACATTTAGAAAAATAAGCTAAATTATTGGGGTCACAGAAGAATTTTCACATCATTTTGTTTTACTAGCCGAAAAAAATGCACTTTGCCTCCCTTTTTATATGCTGAAATTATAGCTGAAATTAAAGTCATATTCAGTATTTATTTTTTTTTGGAAATAGTGA
This sequence comes from Phalaenopsis hybrid cultivar, assembly GCA_002079205.1. Taxonomy (NCBI): domain Eukaryota; kingdom Viridiplantae; phylum Streptophyta; class Magnoliopsida; order Asparagales; family Orchidaceae; genus Phalaenopsis; species Phalaenopsis hybrid cultivar. Next base: position 275,522 of record JXCR01063216.1, on the reverse strand, counting down.
CTGTGTGACAGCAATTATAAACATGTTCTTAGATTTATGACTGACAGCAACTCTTGTCTGTAGCTTTATATGTTTTAGTGGTATATTTTCTTAATGATTTTTGGCTGTTCTTAGTATATCAGGCGTTTTTGACATTAGGAACGCTAACAAATCATCAAAAAAGTGTAGCAATAAAGTCAAAATCCCAACAAAAAGAAAGCTGGTTTGTGCAATTTTTTTCTTAACAAAAAATTTTGATGAATTTATGTTCCATTGATCTAGTTTATAATCAACTTGCCATGATTTTACATTTGAAGCCTTCTGCTTCCATCCACACGTTCTAAACAGCTAACATATGGATCTCATGAAAGGTATGATTTTCACTAATTATTGAATGTTTATATCTCATAAATACACAAATTTAAAAACTTTTATCAGTAAAAGATAGCAAAGACTTCATTGCCTTCAGATTCAAGTTTACTCTTGGATTAATTTTTGTTTTTTCTTCATATTCATAAATTAAGCACAGAAGTGTGCCTTAATCTCCATTTCAATTTGATAGTATAAACTGCAGTTTGGGATTTAATATAAGGCATACTTATCACTTCTGACAATATTGTGAATAATATCAATCTCTTAAGAAAACTTCACTGTAAATGCAGATTTATTTAAAGAGTGAAGTACCAAGTTTTATTGAGATAATACAAAACATTTGATCCAGTTAACATATTATGTAATGGATGTGAAATTAATAATTGAAGCCATGTACTTACAAAAGTTATATGTTCCACTGACAGCGTTACATTTTTGTCCATTGACACGAAAGTGTGATGCTTTCTTCTCCGAATAAATTCANTTCATAGTGGAATTAGCTTCCATGACCCATATAATTTTAGAGAATCATGTTTAGATTGAGAAATAATTTAGTCATATATATGATTTTCCCAATTATAANAAAGAGTAATGGCAGCTTAATTACAACATATTCAACATTATGCAAGGATCAAGTGCTAATAATTGCTTTCATAGTGGAATTAGCTTCCATGACCCATATAATTTTAGAGAATCATGTTTAGATTGAGAAATAATTTAGTAATATATATGATTTTCCCAATTATACTTTCACTTTATATATACAAATATAATAAAAGAAGATGCCTTTATGGATAATTTAAGACAATTTTAAACTTATTTGTCATAGTGGAAAAACAATTAATGGGAGATCTTCTCACAATATTAGAACTTCAATTAGATATTCTTAGAGTAGTAGCCCACTTGAATCGAAAACTGACTAATATTAGTAATATTGTTTATGTGGTTTTCTCTGTTTTATATTAATTCCACATTGTTTGGTTTTTATTTGGCCATTTTTATTTTTGGGACAAAGGTTCTTCTTTTATTGAATTTTGTATGGTTTAGGGTCTGTTTGGGGCAGCTACAGCTTATTGAATAATCTGCTGATAAGCTAGCTTATTGAATAATCTGTTGATAAGCTGATTAAAACTAATTTGTTGATAAGCTAGGTGCGGTAGCTATTATAAATTTTTTATTTTTTTGGAAAAGCCAGACCGCAGTCAGAAAGCTGTCAAAACGCTGTTTACCCAAAAAGGCAAAGTGCGTTTTCAAAACGCCACCGCACCAAATAAGTTGCCCCAAACAGAACCTTAATCTACTTTTGGATGTATATAAGAAACTCTTTTCCTAACATTAAGGACCTTAATGCTCATGTACTTTTTATTTTTATTAATAAAAAATATCTTCTACATAATAAAATAAGCTATCAATCAATGAAACTTTCTTGGGCACAAACAAGACTTTGTTCTTACTTTTGATATAAAAGCTCTTAGGGTTTAGGCAAAAAAAATTGATCTTTNCATTTGAAGCCTTCTGCTTCCATCCACACGTTCTAAACAGCTAACATATGGATCTCATGAAAGGTATGATTTCACTAATTATTGGATGTTTATATCTTATAAATACACAAATTTAAAAACTTTTATCAGCAAAAGATAGCAAAGACTTCATTGCCTTAAGATTCAAGTTTACTCTTGGATTAATTTTTGTTTTTTCTTCATATTCATCTTCGGATATATGCAACTGAAAGAAATTTGACCTCATAAATTAAGCACAGAAGTGTGCCTTAATCTCCATTTCAATTTGATAGTATAAACTGCAGTTTGAGATTTACTATAAGGCATATTTATCACTTTAATCTCTTAAGAAAACTGCACTGTAAATGCAAATTTATTTAAAGAGTGAAGTACCAAGTTTTATTGAGATAATACAAAACATTTGATCCAGTTAACATATTATGTAATGGATGTGAAATTAATAATTTAAGCCATGTACTTACAAAAGTTATATGTTCCACTAACATATATATATATATATATCCATTGTTTTAATTGAGCAATATAAATTGTGAATACAAGAGCTAAGAAATTGTCAGTACTTGTAATGAGCCTTGTAACACAGTCGTTGTTACAATAGAAAAACTACAGCATAATGTTTCAAGATGAAGTCACATTTGGAATATGTGGCTTTTAATTGGAAAATTACAATATCACATTTGAAACTCTTAACTTATGTAATATCTAAATGGATGATCATTAACTGAAANTTGGAAAATTACAATATCACATTTGAAACTCTTAACTTATGTAATATCTAAATGGATGATCATTGACTGAAAGTAAAATTGAATTACAAAAAATCACTAACAATTATAAGACACAATTAGCATGTGTTTGAATAAGGGCATGCAACGTGGAAGTATAAAGAGTCCTATAAGACCATTTATAATAGACAAATTACTGCAATTAACATCAATGTTGCTTTCAAATATCAAATTTTGTTGTTCATTGCAATATCATGTTCAGGTTTCTGCCATAAAAAAATGAAATAAAATAAATTTACAACATTAATAAAGCATTTTTTGCATGNTTACTGCAATTAACATCAATGTTGCTTTCAAATATCAAATTTTGTTGTTCATTGCAATATCATGTTCAGGTTGCTGCCATAAAAATGAAATAAAATAAATTTTCAACATGAATAAAGCATTTTTTTGCATATATTTTGAATGTGAAGTTGAACAAGGATTTAAACTATGAAAAAGAAGGTAAAATAGCTATCATTAAAAGGCCGATTTGATTGCAAAATATATAGCTTCATGATGATAAAATCATACTTCTACAAAATAGTGATTTTATCTCAATCATTAATTTTCTGATTATATAATATTTCAGTGATTTTAAAGGCAAGTTCACGTAGAGTTCGAAATCATTGTTGGTTGAAAACTACATCTAACAAATGCAATCCTNAATTTTCTGATTATATAATATTTCAGTGATTTTAAAGGCAAGTTCACGTAGAGTTCGAAATCATTGTTGGTTAGAATTACATCTAACAAAATGATGCAATCCGATCTCTGAAATATTTTCTTTATTTCAAAAATCCAAATGGACACTTAATGAGGGAAAACTATTATGTCCGGCGGATGCCAATAAGACAATGCCACGTGGGTAGGACCCACTTTCATATAAAATAAAGCAGCAAAATTCATCTGCGTAAAATTTGTCTGTGTATGACCTGGACCTGGCCTAACCCGTGTAATAATTATATTACCGCGATTTTTTTTACCATGTGTGATTTCCTCNAGGGAAAACTATTATGTCCGGCGGATGCCAATAAGACAATGCCACGTGGGTAGGACCCACTTTCATATAAAACAAAGCAGGAAAATTCGTCCTCGTAAAATTTGTCTGTATATGACCTGGACCCGGCCTAACCCGCGTAATTATTATATTACCGTGATTTTTTTTACCATGTGTGATTTCCTCAATCCCATTCGGCTGATTAAGGGTTTTGGCGCACAAAGAAGTTCACCTCTTGCTCCAATTTCATCCCGTCAACTTCCAGTTCGAGCAAATAGGGCTGCAAGACGTGAAAGCTTTAAGAATAGTAGTCGTTTTCGACACAATTACATCGGTTTGGCATGGTTTTATGTGGCATTGGGACGTCATTATTAACAGCAAGAAAGCCAATTAAAATTTAATGTATTAAAATATAGAAAATTTTTTACTCTGGAGGTAACTTCTATTGAGAGAAATCTTATATAATATTCCAAGTTATGTTTAAAATGGAAGTTTTTCATTTGGATATTTTGATTTTTTGTGAAATTATTATGTATACTCATTTGACATCTATTGGAAGAAGGAATGTAATTCCACATATTGAGTTGTCTGTTGTTTTGTTGTATTAAATATGTTTGGAAAAATTGATGATTTAGTTGTTCATTCCAATATATTTATGAATAAACCTCACCTCATTTATCCTAAATAGCACGTTTCACCATTCTCAGAGACTTAAATCGCACATCTTCTTCAGTAAAAAGAACATACACATCATGTAACATGAAAATTTACTTATTTTTATCAAAATTGTTTTTAACCATAACTTCATGGGGATAACATATTATGGTACTATACAACCCTATATAAAGTTTCCTCAGCAAACAACCCATGGAAATGAATAGACAAGATTTAATAATTTTCTCCTTCATATATATAATATATTAAAGAAGAAACCAAACAAAAAATTTTAAATTTAACATATACCACCTATCATCTGAAACCCCTAACTTTACTTCAGTGATAAAATATTGTTTTACATACTTTCCAAAGTTAGAAGTAATTACTGCAAGGTTTAAATTTAAGATATCGCCGTATGTTTTTCACTATTCATCATCTTTGCAGATCTTCTGTCTTCAAATTTACTTCTTAGTCTTCAAAATTTCTCCTCTTCACAGTTCTAAAACCAACTTTTTATTCCAACTTCTGCATATCATTTTTCTGCCTGGTCACGCGTCATAGATATTATAACCCTGGGAGTAATAATTAATCCAGATGAGTCCGGGCCATGCACAGGGGAATTTTACACGGGCAAATTTTTCTACTTTATTTTATATGAAAGTATGTCCCACCCACGTGGCATTATCTTATTGGCGTTAGGACGTAGAAGACGACCAAACGCCAATTTTTTTCCCTTGAGGAGCACCTCTTATACTGACCAAAAAAGGCTGAGCAGATTTTTTTTTTTCATTTATAATTCTTTTTGTTCTTAATTATAAGTAAAATGAATAAGAAAATTTCATTGAGAAGCATAGCTGCCCTGACAAAAAAAATGCAACTTGAATATTCTTACTCTTCNCTTTTAATTGGAAAATTACAATATCACATTTGAAACTCTTAACTTATGTAATATCTAAATGGATGATCATTGGCTGAAAGTAAAATTGAATTACAAAAATTCAGTAACAATTATAAGAGACAGTTAACAAGTGTTTGAATAAGGGCATGCAACGTGGAAGTATAAAGAGACCTATAAGACCATTTATCATAGACAAATTACTGCAATTAACATCAATGTTGCTTTCAAATACCAAATTTTGCTGTTCATTGCAGTATCATGTTCAGGTTTCTGCAATAAAAATGAAACATAATAAATTTACAACATCAATAAAGCATTTTTTGCATGTATTTTGAATGTGAAGTTGAACAAGGATTTGAACTATGAAAAAGAAGGTAAAATAGCTATCATTAGAAGGCAGATTTGATTGCAAAATATATAGCTTCATGATGATGAAATCATACTTCTACAAAATAGTGATTTTATTTCAATCATTAATTTTCTGATTATATAATATTTCAGTGATTTTAAAGGCAAGTTCGAGTAGAGTTTGAAATCATTGTTGGTTTAGAACTGCATCTAACAAAATGATGCAATCTTATCTCTGAAATATTTTCTTTATTTCGAAAATCCAAACAGACACTTAATGAGGGAAAACTATTATGTTTGGCGGAAGCCAATAAGACAATGCCACGTGGGTAGGACCCACTTTCATATAAAATAAAGCAGGAGAATTCGTCTACGTAAAATTTGCCTGTGTATGACCTGGACCCGGCCTAACTCGTGTAATTATTATATTATCGCGATTTTATTTACCATGTGTGATTTCCTTAATCCCATTTGTCTAGCTAGGGTTTTGGCGCACAAAGAAGTTCACCTCTTGCTCCAATTTCATCCCGTCAACTTCTAGTTCGAGCAAATAGGGCTGCAAGACGTGAAGGCTTTAAGACTAATAGTCGTTTTCGACACAATTACTTCAGTTTGGCATGGTTTTATGTAGCATTGGGATGCCATTATTAACAGCAAGAAATCCAATTAAAATTTAATATATTAAAGTATAGAAAAAGCCAATTAAAATTTTATGTATTAAAATATAGAAAATTTTTTACTTCGGAGGTAACTTCAATTGCAAAAAAATGTACAACATTTATTATTTGAGAGAAATCTTATATAATATTCCAAGTTATGTTTAAAATGGAAGTTTTTCATTTGGATATTTTGATTTTTGGTGAAATAATTATGTATACTCATTTGACATCTATTGGAAGAGGGAATGTAATTCCATATATTGAGTTGTCTGATGTTTTGTTGTATTAAATATGTTTGGAAAAAGTTCTGATGTGGAAGCCTTATTAAATGCTATTAAAATGATTTCATGTTATATTTCATAAATTTTCCTAATGTGCATTGAGTCATTGCAGAAGCGAAGCCTTTATTTTTTACTTGTATTATGCTTTTCATGAAGAAATAGTTCCACATTCTTTTGAATATTTTTGTTAAAGACCAAAAAATTAACATTTTACATGTTGTATATGGATTGTGCATTGAAGTAAAGTGATTACATAGTGCTATAAGATAGATGATACATGCTAACTTTAAAAGGTTATGTTGAGTTTCTTCATTAATATATAGTGTATATGAAGGATAAATCAAATTTATGATTGAATCTTGTCAATTTGTTTCCCTTGGTTGTTTGTTGAGGAGAAAACTGTATATTGGGCATCATAGTGTAGTAAAGAGTTATCAACATGAAATTTTGGGTTGACAATCTTAAAAAAAAGTACAATTAAAATAATTATATTGTCCTACTACACATTGTGTATGGTCTTCTCACTGAAGCAGATGTCTAATTTAAGACTCAGAGGAATCTGAAAAATGATAATTATGGTAATATTATGTGAGGTTTATTCATGAAATGCTGAGGAGATGTGTATTGCGTGCTTGCTGATGTGGGTCCATGAATTAGTGCATTATATTAGCTATATTGTGCAATTTGTGAAAAATTAGACCACCTATGTTTAGAAAATTTATGTCTAACTGTGAAATATTATCATCTTATATTAGCTCTTTAGTTAAGTCATTATTTAGGGCTATCTGATAGCTGATATTTGCTAACTTTAAAAATCTATGCTAATTTTCTTCACTAATATATCTTTTGTATAAATGATAAATTATAACTTATGATTAAAGACTGTCATCTAGTTTCAATTGGTTGTTTGTTTAACAGAAAACTATAAATGAGGCCCCAAAGCTGGCAATGAGTTATCCTCGTTTAGTTGTCCATTGACTATATTTAGAAATATACCAAAAAATTTGAGTAAACTCGCTCGGTACCTGCTGAGGTACCTATTGTCTAGGTCTTTCACTAAAGAAGATGTTTGATTTAAAACTATGATAAAGGTAAAACATGCTAATTATGTAGCATTAGGTGATGAGTTCTCATGAAATTTTAGATTGACAATCTTAAGCAAAAATAAAAAAAGAACGAGTAAATTATCCTGCTACATGCTGTGTATGGTGTTTTCACTGAAGCAAATGTCTGATTTAAGACTCTTAATAATATGAAAAATGCTAATTATTGAATATTAGGTGAGGTCAATTTGTAAATTTTTAGGATTAAAGATTTAATTCGTAAATTTTTTTATGTGTATTGTGTACTTGTTGAAGTGGATCCTTGACCTAATACATTATATGAGCTATATCGTGCTATTCATGAAAAATTAGAATCACTTTCTTCTTATTTTTTTTGCTAGTGAATCATAAATAGCATTCTACATGTTGTGTATGGGCTTTGCACTGCGCTTAAGTCATTATTTAGGGATATACGATAGTTGATATATGCTAATTTTAAAAATTTATGGTTATTTTATTCATTATTATACTGTTTATATAAAGGATCAATTTTAAATTATGACTAAATCTTGTGCTTTTTTTGAATAATTAAGCCCAACTTTCTCAAAAAAAATTTTGTCTAAGATGAACAGAGTAGCAACTAATATGATGTTTATGGACTGAAAAACACTATTTTTTTATATCAGATTTTTCATATATGCTAATTGAAATAGTTGTTGATTGGTTTCTTCATTAATAAAGTGTATACAGGAAAGATAAAATCTCTTATGTTTACATCTTGATTAAAAGGTTGTCCGATGAGAATAAATTTGTATGTAAGATTCACAGGGTGGTAATATGTTATCCTGATGAATTTTTGAGTTGAATATCTAGAGGATAAGTTTTTTAAAAAATTGAGTAAAATATGATGTTACATGCAATGTATTCTCTTTTTGTTGAAGCAGGTGTCTGATTTAAGACTCTGAGGAACATGAAATATGCCAACAATGCAAGATTAAGTTAGGTTTATTCATAAATATATTGGATTGAGGATGTTTTATTTCTATTTTTTCACTTTGGTCTAACAGTCTCCTAAAGTGGTTTTAATGAACTTTGTGCAACTAAATGAATATAAATGTAATCCACACATTTTGTATTGATTCTTTTCCGGAATAGAATCCTCACTGAATCTTACAAAAAATATTTATGTTGATTCCATGCGAATGCATTTTGACATACTTCTTCAGAAGAATATTGATTCTTACACCTTGTTTTTGTACATGAGAACTTTCCTAATGTTAAGTTCTCATATAGTGTTTAAAGAAGCATTTTATGGTCAATTACAATTTATTGTTAAACATGCTCACTAATTTATTTAGTTTAACTGGCATGAAATCTTTTCTCTGTAGAAAAAAATGCTTTTGAAAAGGGTTAATTGTAGGTGTCATCCTTCTATAGTTAGAGAGGTTTTTGACCCAGTTGCATGATACATAATTGATGAAGCCTTTCAATTGATGAGGGAGTTAAACATTTATCAATTTACTATAATGTCACCCTTCCAACAGAAAAATGTTTAAACAGTGAAACTTCTGTCTTCTTGGGATTCTCAGAGGCAATGTTCAAATATTGGAGATCATTTTTTGATCTTCAGTGCAGATGAGATAGCAATGACTATAGGGATGTCAAGTCTGGGAGATGAAGTCATGTGGTAAAAATCTCCCTTATCGAATGTAACAGTGGATGACTAATATTAAATTCATGAAGTCTGTTGACACAATAGTTAATACGTACATAAAATTTATTTTGTCAAACTTGTTCATCCCTTACCACAACTACTCTGTCCCTAGGGACTTAATGAGATATGTTTAAAATATTCAGAAATTTGCCACATATAATTGGCCACAAGCTATTTGTAACTTTTTGGTATTTGATTTTAATGTAATAACAGATAGAATAAGGATACAACAACCACTTAGATATATGAGTGGTTTCATCACTCTCTTAGTGGTAAGTACTCATGAAGCATGCTAAGAAGTTATATCAATGATGAAATATATGTTAACATGTTAATTTATAGATAATGCATATCCGATGTTTTGGAAAACAATTCAATTATTCAACCATGATATTTAATGCAAGGTCATGCATGATTAGACGGGCAAACTCTTATTGATTTACCCTGAAGTTTTGTGAAGAATTCTTCATTGCTTTGAATATACAACAAGTAACAATATGATTCTTTTTAATTTTTTAATGAATAACACAATTTAGCTCATATAATGTGCTAATTCAATGAACCACTTCAACAAGAACACAATACACACCACAAAAATTGATGAATTAATTCCTTAATAAAATAAATTTATAGATAAACCCCACTTAATATTGCATAATTAACAATTTTCACCTTCCTTATAGTCCCAAATCACATCTGCTTTAGAAAAAGGCCATACACTTCATGTAACAGCGTAATTTACTCTCATTTTCAAACCTTTCCTTAAGAAACTCCACCCAAAACTACGTTGAGAAACTTGTTATCACACTGTGAGACACTCTTTAAACTTTTGGCCTCGACAAACAAATAATGAAAATCAAATGATAATATTTAATCATAATTTATAATTTATCCTTCATTTAGACAATATATTAATGAAGAACCCCGACATAATTATTTCAAATGAGCATATATCGGGTATCTGTTAGCCCTAAAACATGAGTTAACCTCAGTGAGCAGTCTTTATATAGGTGTAAAATATTATCTTATCACTTTTTGGCAATACTTCGTTAGAGAAAGGTGGACTACTTTTTATGAGGAACACAATAAAGATCACTTAATGCACAAATTCAATGAAATATTTCCGCAAACACACAATACACATCACAAAAATTGATGTTTTATTTCTTAAATCCAATTAATTTATGAACAAACATCACCTACTATTGCTTAATTAGCAATTTTTACCTTCCTCAAAGTGAAATCGACCAATCATATTCAATGAAAATACCATACATAACCTGTAGTAATATAAGATAATCATTTTTGTAAACTTTTTCTTAAGATAATCAACCCTTAACTGCATGGAGATAATTTATTACCACCTTGTGGAGCCCTATATATAATTATATCCTTGGCAAATAACCAAAGGAAAACATAATTTAAAATTTAACCTTTGTTTAAAAAATGTATTAATGAAGAGACGCAAAATAAATTTTACAAATTAGCATGTATCAGCAATCTGATAGCTCTAAAACATGACTAAACTACAATACGACGTCCATAGACAGCTTCTAAAATGGTCTTTTATCACTTTTAGCAATAGTCTTCTAAATGAAGTTAGTTTAATTTTCAATGAACAACATAAAATAGATTAAATAATGCTTTAAATCAAGGATCAACTTCAGCTAGCATACAATACACATCACAAAAATTGATGATTTAGTTGTTCATTCCAATATATTTATGAATAAACCTCACCTCATTTATCCTAAATAGCACGTTTCACCATTCTCAGAGACTTAAATCACACATTTTCTTCAGTAAAAAGAACATACACATCATGTAACATGAAAATTTATTTATTTTTATCAAAATTGTTTTTAACCTTAACTTCATGGGGATAACATATTATGGTGCTATACGACCCTATATAAAGTTTCCTCGGCAAGCAACCCATGGAAATGAATAGACAAGATTTAATAATTTTCTCCTTCATATATATAATATATTTAAGAAGAAACCAGACAAAAAATTTTAAATTTAACATATATCACCTATCATATGATATTCTTAGTCTCCACATCCCCAACAATCATTATTGGTTGTATGTGCTGTGTGTGTATATATATATATATATATATATATA
>JXCR01063216.1:248022-259433 GCA_002079205.1 Phalaenopsis hybrid cultivar | reverse complement strand
ATATATATATATATATATATATATATATATAAAGAAAGGATGGATGGCAAAGTGTGTTTGCCATGCACTTGTGTGTTGTCCATGGCAAGCCTTGAAATCGAGACATCAGAATCTTACACATTCTGCCTACCAAAGAGCCAGTCAATTCGCACTATATATTTATATATATCATTTGTAAGTATCTTCATAATAAAGATATGAACTTCATTTACAGTCTATCAATTAGTTTTTTCTCAACCGACTAATTTATAATTTTCTAAATAATTTTTATAATATAAATGATAATTATAAATGGAGTTCACATAAGAACAAAATAAGACTATGGAGAGGGGCTTATGAAATTCCTCTTCTATCATTGAGGGGCTAAACGTGAACCCATTTGTAACTTTTAATTTCACTAATGAAAATATGACTTGTCTTAGAAAAAAATAAATCTTTATTTTTCTTCACAATAATCATGCTATATGGAAAATTAAAATATAAAATTTTTGTTTTTCTCTATATATTCATTGCTAGACTTTTAACTTTCTTATACAAATTTATTAACTTGAACCAAAAGGCCTTAGCTTGAGCAGTCTTCTCATTACTTTTCAATATATTGGTTTAGGATTTCAAACCCTATAGTTATGATGTAAAGGAATTTATTAGCTCTTACTATGGTTTAAATTTTTAATTTGCACCCCTCATACCTATCTTATAAAATTTATTATAAATCTCAATATTTATTTAATGTCCACTTTTAAAAAATTAAATATTTTTCTTTCTTAAAATTTTTTGAAACATTTCTACCTTCAAATTATTTTACTATATATAATCAAATTTTAGAGTCTATTAAATCTTCTTGAGTAATCTTTTCAATAAAGCAATAATTGTATTATGTATCATGTTAGTATTGAGCTCTATTAAGTAATTTTACCTACTATGCAACATAACACTTTATATGATTTTAGCCCTATAATGATATGATTGCATGCCTATTGTAGTAAAAATTAATGAAAAAAAAATAATAATAAATCATTTACAATTTATAGAAAAAATCACATCATACCACACATCTTATTTGTATTTATATATCTAATACTTAAAGTTTGATATTAATAATTAATTATAACACTGTAGTGTCATAAAATTATGCATAAAATTTTTATTTTACTTTTAAAAAGTTAATAATAGCGATGTTTTTTGGTGTGATATTAAAAATTTAAGTGAAATGGATGTAAATATGAACATTTAGGAGTCAGATGTGTAAATACAGAAGAATTGTGTTTTATTATGTAAAATTTAATTTTTTTTACTATCAATATGTAGGCTTCTTAAGAAAACTGAATTGAAATAGAATACTTGAGAACTAATGTATTACTTTGCATGATGAATTATCTCATATCTTTATATATCACTAACAAACTTTGTATTAACTGNAAAATCACATCATACCACACATCTTATTTGTATTTATATATCTAATACTTAAAGTTTGATATTAATAATTAAGTATAACATTGTAGTGTCATAACATTATGCATAAAATTTTTATTTTACTTTTAAAAAAGTTAATAATAGCGATATTTTTGGCGTGATATTAAAAATTTAAGTGAAATGGATGTAAATATGAACATTTAGGAGTCAGATGTGTAAATACAGAAGAATTGTGTTTTATTATGTAAAATTTAAATTTTTTTACCATCAATATGTAGGCTTCTTAAGAAAACTGAATTGAAATAGAATACTTAAGAACTAATGTATTACTTTGCATGATGAACTATCTCATACCTTTATATATCACTAGCAAACTTTGTATTAACTGTTTTTTTTTACATGAACAAATTTTATTAATTAATTATATTCTCTTGACTTTGAGCATATAAATATTAAATAGCTATTCTATGTTTTATAATCAAACTCTTTCCTTTTATGGGCATCAATATCATATTAAACTTATATGTTATGTAGGTTCCTTTTAATAATTATCTTTGTTTTCCTGAGCATATAGTATAGGATTCAAATTGTATCGTCTAAAAAAATATTTTGTTTAATCATTCATATCATTTAACTTGATAAAATTCAACCTAGCACTAATTATGTTNGATGTAAATATGAACATTTAGGAGTCAGATGTGTAAATACAGAAGAATTGTGTTTTATTATGTAAAATTTAAATTTTTTTACCATCAATATGTAGGCTTCTTAAGAAAACTGAATTGAAATAGAATACTTAAGAACTAATGTATTACTTTGCATGATGAACTATCTCATACCTTTATATATCACTAGCAAACTTTGTATTAACTGTTTTTTTTTACATGAACAAATTTTATTAATTAATTATATTCTCTTGACTTTGAGCATATAAATATTAAATAGCTATTCTATGTTTTATAATCAAACTCTTTCCTTTTATGGGCATCAATATCATATTAAACTTATATGTTATGTAGGTTCCTTTTAATAATTATCTTTGTTTTCCTGAGCATGTAGTATAGGATTCAAATTGTATCGTCTAAAAAAATATTTTGTTTAATCATTCATATCAATTAACTTGATAAAATTCAACCTAGCACTAATTATGTCCATCTTAATAACTTTATTTTTTAACATTTTATCCATTATATATTACATTGAACATTTTAATATTATTAATCTATTTAATATATAATAATTTATAATCTTCACATTATTTTTTTACTTTTTTTTCCTTTTAATTTTTTAAACAATAAATTTTTATCATTTATTTAACCATTTTGTTTATTTTTTTATATTTCGAATCAATTGCTTCAAATTTGACTTAACAAACACAATTTTAATTCCAAACATAGANTACTTTTTTTTTCCTTTTAATTTTTTAAACAATAAATTTTTATCATTTATTTAACCATTTTGTTTATTTTTTATATTCCTAATCAATGGCTTCAAATTTGACTTAACAAACACAATTTTAATTCCAAACATAGGTAAACTTAGATAAAGTAGTATATAAAATTTAAGTGATTGATCCTTTCTGTGATATATAAACAATGGTGGTTGGCTTAAGCAATATGCCCCTTTTTCATGTATTGATTGCACATTTGAGACCTAATAGATGTGACCTAATAAAATCTTTTTTGCTCATTTTATGGGTTTAAAATATCCAAATGGGATTTATTATGCACATTTTATCTAAAATAAATTGAATGGACCTTATTTCAAAAAACTTTAAGTAAAAAATGAAGACCATTAATACATTTGAATTGTTTAAAAAACAAATTAACATTATATTCTCTTAAAACATCATTTTTATAAAATATGCGTAAGTTGCATTAAAACTATTGCTTCTATGAAAATGAAGATTCACTTGAGCTTATATGTGCATGTTATGCTTATAAAAATTTTCATAACAAATGTCATGTAAAAATTAAAGTTTCAATTAAGTCTTCTACATCAATAGAAAATAAAATAACATTAATTGAAACCATAAATATATGGAGATTTGATGCATGTAATGTTGTGTGTCAATTATGAATAAGATAAAGTCTGAAAAAGAATGGGTGCTCCATCTACTAAAAAAAAAACTTATAATAAAAAAACTATAATAAGGCACAAACAATATGAAAAGATTTAGAATTGAACCCATGCCCCGNTTATTATGCACATTTTATCTAAAATAAATTGAATGGACCTTATTTCAAAAAACTTTAAGTAAAAAATGAAGATCATTAATACATTTGAATTGTTAAGAAAACAAATTAACATTATATTCTCTTAAAACATCATTTTTATGAAGTATGCGTAAGTTGCATTAAAATTATTGCTTCTATGAAAATGAAGATTCACTTGACCTTATATGTGCATGGTATGCTTATAAAAATTTTCATAACAAAGGTCATGTAAAAATTTTCAATTAAGTCTTCTACATCAATAGAAAATAAAATAACATTAATTGAAACCCTAAATATATGGAGACTTGATGCATGTAATGTTGTGTGTCAATTATGAATAAGATAAAGTCTGAAAAAGAATGGGTGCTCCATCTACTAAAAAAAAAACTTATAATAAAAAAACTATAATAAGGCACAAACAATATGAAAAGATTTAGAATTGAACCCATGCCCCGTACTAAATAAAGAACCAGCCTTAAAATTAGAGGTAAAATGTAAGATTAAAATCAACTAGACATAAATGCAGAAGGAGTATTTACCCCAAAAAGAAGCAAAATGCCAAAAGGGAACTATTAATTCCATCTGTATTGATCTATATTGTTACTTCCTACTTCAATCTACTCATCCATTTCTATTTTTGTATTTCATCTTTTATTCATTAACAAATCTAATCTAATTAGAGTTGATTGTTAGGACATGTTTTAATAATACATTTTATGATATGTATATTAATTATCATAGTAATTCCTTCTTCTTAATGAAAGTATGATATATGTTGAGCTAGTACAACAAATTATTATTGTTTTTGTTCAGCTTTTTTGTTATTGACTAGAGGGCTTAGTTCTAACTCTCTTGATAAAGTTTTTGTTTCTTGAATACCTTTATTAATTACTAGTTTGTATTTATGCTTCAGCCTCATATAAAAGGAAGTTATTTCTGCACATCGACTTTTTTTTTATTATAGGGGATTACATTTTCTATGTTTAATTTTTATTTTTTTAATCTATTAAAAACATCAATTTTTCATAATGATTAGAGCTTATTCAACTTTGGTTGTTCATTATACTTAATATACAATCATATTACCATTATCATTTAACATCTTTTATGGACTGAAATATTAAATGATTTGTCATTGGAGGGCTTCCTTTTGCTAAAGGCTTCTTTCAACGTCTTTTCCCTTTACAATCTTCAAAGAGAAAAAATGGATAAATGAGTAAAGCATGCAACTTACTATGTATAAATTATCTTTTTTATTTCTCCTTCATTAAACTCATTATGTAAAAGATAATACGATTTTCATATTCNTGCAACTTACTATGTATAAATTATCTTTTTTATTTCTCCTTCATTAAACTCCTCATTATGTAAAAGATAATACGATTTTCATATTTTTTCAAGCCATCTTATTCTAAGTGTATATAATTATAGCTTACTTCCTTAATTTGGTTATACTTAGGAAATATTAAAATTTTGACCAAATTTGCACTTATATTTTTTTTTATTTAGTTACAAAATTATTTACTTGACTTTCATGAATGGAAGTTTTATTTTAATATAAACTTAAAATCTCCCAATCTTAAAAGTGGCAGCCTTACTGTCCCCTTCCCATGCCTTTTGCCTTGCTTTGTCTCTAGTGGATATCAACTATATATGTTGGTAATCTTCTAAATCTTTATGGTTTAATAAAAAGGTTATTTCAATTCTAGATATCCACTATGTTGTTGTTTTTTTTAGGTTTTCTAACATCTTCACTTTATCTTCTACTTGACCTTATTCTCCTTGCTCCTACTTGTGCGTGCCACTCCCCAACCCCTCCTTGTCCTCCTTGAACACCATCAAGTGTGCACATTGGGTCCCAATGGATATTCATCCTTGCTGCTCTGTGAGGAAATAGTACCTTTTTTTTATACCACCACCATTGGTAGTGTGATACCTTTATCTTATTATATTCATATTTTATCACTATTGATTCCTTTATCAATATTAAAAGTTATTCTTTTTTATCTTCTCATGATTTTGAACAAGGAGAATGATTCTTTTATTTATTTCCATTCAATTAATAACTCCTTCTATGATCATCCTCATACCCTTGATATCGTATCTCTAAGACTATTGAATCCATTAAAGTTAGCCTTTGTGGATAAACTCATGGTTGATCAATATACTCTTTATGATATTAGAATAATTTTCTAAGCTAGAAAGATTATTGGAAGATTCTTTATTTTCTTACTAAACTTAAAAAAAATCAATTAAAATTCTACTTAATTAAAAACTATAGTTTTCTTTTGTAAAGAAATTAATTATAATTGACATCTCTTTAATGAAATAACTAAATTTTCGATTCAATTTTTAATTTTTAAATTAATCACTCATCACCCATATTTGAATTTCTTTCTCAAACCATAGGCCCATTGATTTGAAATCTTTATTGAAAGATTCTTTCTATTNTAATGAAATAACTAAATTTTCCATTCAATTTTTAATTTTTAAATTAATCACTCATCACCCATATTTGAATTTCTTTCTCAAACTCATAGGCCCATTGATTTGAAAAAAATAATCTTTATTGAAAGATTCTTTCTCTCATTACTTAACTTCAAATATAGTTTACTAAACTCCTTCCTAATTGAGGAGTACATAGCTATTTAGTAAAAAAATTAATATTAATTAGCAACTCTCTAAAAATGTTAATATAACAAGTGGTCATCAAACTTTGAATTTATAAATGAACCACCCGTTTCCCCTATTTTAATTACTTTCTCACATTCAAGAGCCCATCTATTATTGACAAGTTCATTCTTTGCTCATTGCTTTTTTATTTAATAGAATTTCTTATATGTATATAACTATTGAATCATTAATTGNTTTCCCCTATTTTAATTACTTTCTCACATTCAAGAGCCCATCTATTATTGACAAGTTCATTCTTTGCTCATTCTTTTTTTAATTTAATAGAATTTCTTATATGTATATAACTATTGAATCATTAATTATCAGAGTATTTTCAAAATTTTCATTTCTTAAAACTTCTCAATACCATTTAAATCATCTCTTAAAAAAAATTTGTTATTAAAGAGTGATTTCTTAAGAGAAGATTGGGCTTTTGCACTCATTATAACTTTCTAAGTTATTAAAAGTGGGGATAGCACCATTAATAATCACATATCTATTTGTAATGTATCTTCATTGATATAGATGGATGTCATTTTCGTTGGTTCATTTCAACATGAAGGCTCATTTGAGCTTTATCCCATTGATTGCTAATCTTTTACCTAATCATGTAGTTCAAGTGATCAATANTTAATTGTCAGAGTATTTTCAAAATTTTCATTTCTTAAAACTTCTCAATACCATTTAAATCATCTCTTAAAACAAATTTTGTTATTAAAGAGTGATTTCTTAAGAGCAGATTGAGCTTTTGCACTCATTATAACTTTCTAAGTTATTAAAAATGGGGATAGCACCATTAATAATCACATATCTATTTGTAATGTACCTTCATTGATATAGATAGATGTCATTTTCGTTGGTTCATTTCAACATGAAGGCTCATTTGAGCTCTATCCCATTGATTGCTAATCTTTTACCTAATCATGTAGTTCAAGTGATCAATCTTCAATTTAATCTATATTTTATCTATCAAAGTCTTATACTACACTATTAGCATCAAAATATGAACATCGTTGCTGAATTCTATGATTTAACTTTAGCTATGGTGCCTATTATTTCTGTTTTATTAGATGTTTGTCATAAATGTTCTCATATTGATAACATCAATTTGAAACTTATTCACTAATTCCTTTAATTACCTCTTTTCAAACCTAAAACATCATTACTACAAATATATTTAGTGGTACAATAGAAAAAGGGGTTTTTATAGCCTGTTTATGATAGGGTATAAGATGACACTTATTTGATAAAAATATTACAAACCCATAGAAATCATAGAATCATAGTAGTCTAATAGATATCATGTTTTAAGTTGAAAATTCATTTTATTAATAATAATGCTTTAATAGATATGAATATTAATTATTATCTTTTTAAAAATGATATTATATAAAGTGGTCATCAAAATTTTAATTTATAAATGAATCACTCATTTCTCTTTGTTTGAATTACTTTCTCACATTTAAGAGCTCATCTATTTGATAAATTCATTCCTTACTCATTTTATTCTTTATTTAATAGAACATCTTATATGTATACAACTATTGATTCCTTAATTTTCAGAGTATTTATATTTTTTTTTTCATTTTTCAGAACTTCTTAATACCATTTGTATCAACTCTTAAAAGAAAAGTTTTTATCAAAGAGTGATTTTTGACAGAAGATTGAGCTTTTGCTCTGAATATAACTTGTTCAGACAAGAGATTCAAGTAAATTTAAATACTAAAAAATGTGGATTGCATCATTAATAATCAAATTAAACTTTTTGTAAAGCTCCACTAATGTTGATGGATGTCATTTTCCTTGTTTCATTTCAACACTAAAGCTCATTTGAGCTCTATCCCATTGATTGCCAATATCTTACCTAGTTATATAGATGAAGTGATAATTCTCCAATATAATCTAAAATTTATCCATCAAAGTCCTATACTAGACTATTAACATCAAAATATGAACATGGTTGTTGGAATCTATGATCTAGCTTGAGCTATGCTGCCTATAATTATATTTTATGAGATTTTACTCATAGATGTTCTCATTTTGATAATTTTAATTTGAAACTTATTTGTCACCTCCCTTAATTACCACTTATTAAACCTAAAAGTCATTATTCCCAATATATTTAGTGTAATAGTGAAAAAAAGAGGTTTTTTTATAGATTATTTATGATGGGTTGTATAATGATGATGCAAGTTTAAACTTTGGATTGACATTTATTAGATAAAATAATTACAAAACCCTAGAGAATCTTTACTTAATAGTCTCATAGATATTGTGTTTAAAGTTGAAAAATTATTTTATTAATAATGATTATTTGTATTACAAAATTTACTTAATTAACTAATGCATTTTTTAAATAAATCAAATGTAATAAATTTTTCTTCAAAAAAATAAACTGAAAACTTCCCACTGTAACACTAAGGAGTGTAGTATTTTTTTGTGATATTGAATTCACTCTCCCAGATCTTTAATTAAGGAAAGAAACTAATTTTCCTTGCTGAGTGTATATATATGATATATTAATGATTTTTCTATTCATTTATCTTAAGTAAGCCTTTTATAATCATGCATGCATTGGAAAGTTGATAATGCACAATCAAGTAATTATTATGACAATCAAAATGAAGATGATACCACATGCGATAAGCCTTTTGAGGCACTTATGAAACATAGTGTTGAGTTAATTGAAAATACTCTATTACTTGCCATAATAACCAATGTCATGATGCTTCTTCATAAATTTTCTTATAAAGTACACATGTATCTCCCATCTATACAAAATGTTGTTTCTCAAGCAACTATCAAATGCTAAGAATGTTGCATTCAATCTAGCTACACAATATATGCTAAAAACATGCTCTTATTTTAATCTTACATTCGCCACCAACACTATGAGTGACTCCTCACCTTATATGTGGTCAGTTTCATGCTTTTAAATCAAGATGTAATGCTTCTCCTTGCTTTAATCTTCTTTTATATGAAGTTAGAGGAATAACAAATCCTTCTACTTCAGTGTCTTTTGAAATCCTTAAAAGTTGTACTATTGAGTGTTGTTAAGCAAAAAAATTCATCCATGTCATAGTTGTAGCAGTATAAATTACTTTATTTGCTCCAATTATGCCTTAATCACCCTCCAATGTTTGTGAGATTTTTTTTACTATTATCTTGTCAATATTGCCTCCAATATTTCTAGTTGATTCTAATTTTAACAACCTGTCGGTGCAATATCATTTATCATGACTGTCAAGCCCTATCATTTCCACTCAAAAATTTGATGCTTTTGAGCTTAATATTGAGATGTCATCTTAGTCATATTATCATACCTAAAAACCCTAATAAAAAAAGTCCAAAATTCAAAATTCTCTCTCTCTCTCTCTCTCTCTCTCTAGATAGATAGATAGATAGATAGATAGATANTATAATTATATTTTATGAGATTTTACTCATAAATGTTCTCATTTTGATAATTTTAATTTGAAACTTATTTGTTACCTCCCTTAATTACCACTTATTAAACCTAAAAGTCATTATTCCCAATATATTTAGTGTGTAATAGTGAAAAAAGAGGTTTTTTATGGATTATTTATGATGGGTTGTATAATGATGCAAGTTTAAGCTTTGGATTGACTTTTATTAGATAAAATAATTACAAAACCCTAGAGAATCATAAAATCTTTACTTAATAGTCTCATAGATATTGTGTTTTAAGTTGAAAAATTATTTTATTAATAATGATTATTTGTATTACAAAATTTACTTAATTAACTAATGCATTTTTTAAATAAATCAAATGTAATAAATTTTTCTTCAAAAAAATAAACTAAAAACTTCCCATTGTAACACTAAGGAGTGTACTAATTTTTTTGTGATATTGAATTCACTCTCCCAGATCTTTCATTAAGGAAAGAAATTAATTTTTTTTTGCTGAGTGTATATATATGATTTATTAATGATTTTTCTATTCATTTATCTTAAGTAAGCCTTTTATAATCATGCATGCATTGGAAAGTTGATAATGCACAATCAAGTAATTATTATGACAATCAAAATGAAGATGATACCACATGCGATAAGCCTTTTGAGGCACTTATGAAACATAGTGTTGAGTTAATTGAAAATACTCTATTACTTGCCATAATAACCAATGTCATGATGCTTCTTCATAATTTTTCTTATAAAGTACACATGTACCTTCCATCTATACAAAATGTTGTTTCTCAAGCAACTTTGAAATGCTAAGAATGTTGCATTCAATCTAGCTACACAATATATGCTAAAAACATGCTCTTATTTTAATCTTACATTCGCCACCAACACTATGAGTGACTCCTCACCTTATATGTGGTCAGTTTCATGCTTTTAAATCAAGATGTAATGCTTCTCCTTGCTTTAATCTTCTTTTATATGAAGTTAGAGGAATAACAAACCCTTCGACTTCATTGTCTTTTGAAATCCTTAAAAGTTGTACTATTGAGTGTTGTTAAGCAAAAAAATTCATCCATGTCATAGTTGTAGCAGTATCAATTACTTTATTTGCTCCAATTATGCCTTAATCACCCTCCCATGATTGTGAGATTTTTTTTACTATTATCTTGTCAATATTGCCTCCAATATTTCTAGTTGATTCTAATTTTAACAACCTGTCGGTGCAATATCATTTATCATGACTGTCAAGCCCTATCATTTCCACTCAAAAATTTGATGCTTTTGAGCTTAATATTGAGATGTCATCTTAGTCATATTATCATACCTAAAAACCCTAATAAAGTGAAATAACAAAAACTTAATATGTTCTTGTGCATATAAACTAAACAATTGAATTTATGGAGAACAATGACACAATGGAATTAAGCTATTTTTAAAAACGGTAATAACAATAAGAAATCAACATTGCATAACTTTCACTGACACCCCATTTTGTTGCATGAAGTTAAGCACTGCAAGTTCTTAAATTTTGTCATTTGCTTGGGTGTTAATGGATATAAACATTCATCCTAAACTCAACAACAACTGTACACTGAATCTTACTTCACATTTATATATATATTTTTTAAATGTTAGAGTTCTGTAACTGTTCCTATATTTTCATTTGACATGCATGATTTC
>JXCR01063216.1:216416-237830 GCA_002079205.1 Phalaenopsis hybrid cultivar | reverse complement strand
AAAAAAAAAAAAAAAAAAAAAAAAACATTTATATGATTTATTCTTGCCTTAGCTTTTTTATGTGGTTATGTTGATCCCAACATAAATTTTTTTTGTAAATGAGCACGACCAATTTGATCTTACAATTAACTTCATTTATGGGAGCTTATGATTACACTATATGAGAAACTCTTAACCTCTATATGTAAAATATACAAACAAATATTATGGAGAGGGCAAAAAAAAAGTTCATGTAAAGCGCCTTTATTCGACTAAAGCTTCATACGAAAGCATATGTTAGATGATGTGTCAAAATATATAACTATGTTTTGGCTAAGCCCTTTTTATCTTTTCTTATGTTGGATTGGACTATAATAGTCTCTTCTTATATAATAGAAATTTGTGCTTTAGTTTTGCATGAAAGTTTTATGCTCAAACAAATGAATAAAGAGAGTTGAATGTATACTAAGCTTTTTCAAATAGAGATCTCAAGAGAGAAAAGCTATAGAGCCTAGCCTTATTAAAATGATTCTAATAAGAAAATATACATACAAAATTTTCCCTGTCTAATAAATACAAAAAGACATATTTAAATGTGCGCACTGTTAGTTTACTATTATATGAGAATAGTAAAAATGTGGGTTAGGTGATAAGGAATTAGGAGCAATTGAGCGCGCTGATCAAATAATGGTGATTTAATCATGATTCAATGCAATCCAACAATGGTGGTCAAATGGTTGAGTGGCAATAGCTCAACTATGGCGATTGGGTTGTCGTGACATGACACTGGTGGCAAGTCAACAATGATTTAACTGTGGTGTTCAGGAGATAGTCAAGCAATTGTGAATCTTTTATAGTACTTGAGCGACAACAACAATCTGATGATGATGATAAGGAAGTGATTTGTAGTCTATTGGTGATGGTTCGATGAGAATAGCTGGACAACTAACAAATGAAAATGGTTTGGTGATAATGATTTAATGGTGATCGTGGGAAATTGTAGTCCAATTTTGATGGCTTAGTGGCAGTGGCGATTAGTGGTGATGGTTTGGTAAAGACAGTTTGATGATGATGCACATGTGGTGGGGGTTCGACAGAGGTTCTGGTTCAATGGCAACAATTGGGCGGTGATGATGGTTTGATGTTAATTAATGGCTAAGGGATGATCTTGAAGTGTTTTTTAAGCAAATCTCTAGGACTCTTCATACCTGTATATTGTTTTTGATCTCCAATCTTTGCCACCTTCATTTTAAGAGTGGTAGTTTATTTATGATTTTATTACTGANATATATATATATATATATATATATATATATATATATATATATATATATATATGATTTATTCTTGCCTTAGCTTTTTTATGTGGTTATGTTGATCCCAACATATATATTTTTTTGTAAATGATCACGACCAATTTGATCTTACAATTAACTTCATTTACTGGAGCTTATGATTACACTATATGAAAAACTCTTAACCTCTATATGTAAAACATACAAACAAATATGATGGAGAGGGCAAAAAAAAAAAGTTCATGTAAAGCGTTTTTATTCTACTAAAGCTTCATACGTAACCCACATGTTAGATGATGTATCAAAATATATAACTATGTTTTGGCAAAGCCCTTTTTATCTTTTCTTATGTTGGATTGGACTATAATAGTCTCTTCTTATATAATAGAAATTTGTGCTTTAGTTTTGCATGAAAGTTTTATGCTCAAACAAATGAATAAAGAGAGAGTTGAATGTATACTAAGCTTTTTCAAATAGAGATCTCAAGAGAGAAAAGCTATAGAGCCTAGCCTTATTAAAATGATTCTAATAAGAAAATATACATACAAAATTTTCCCTGTCTAATAAATACAAAAAGACATATTTAAATGTGCGCACTGTTAGTTTAGTATTATATGAGAATAGTAAAAATGTGGGTTAGGTGATAAGGAATTAGGAGCAATTGAGCACGCTGGTCAAATAATGGTGATTTAATCATGATTCAATGCAATCCAACAATGGTGATCAGATGGTTGAGTGGAAATAGCTCAACTATGGCGATTGGGTTGTCGTGACATGACACTGGTGGCAAGTCAACAATGATTCAACTGTGGTGTTCAGCAGATAGTCAAGTAGTTGTGAATCTTTTATAGTACTTGGGCGACAACAACAATCTGATGATGATGATAAGGAAGTGATTTGTAGTTTATTGGTGATGGTTTGATGAGAATAGTTGGACAACAAACAAATGAAAATGATTTGGTGATAATGATTTAATGGTGATCGTGGGCTATTGTAGTCCAAATGTGATGGCTTAGTGGCAGTGGCGATTAGTGGTGATGGTTTGGTAAAGGCAGTTTGATGATGGTGCACATGTGGTGGGGATTCGACAGAGGTTCTGGTTCAATAGCAACAATTGGGTGGTGATGATGGTTTGATGTTAATTAATGGCTAAGGGATGATCTTGAAGTGTTTTTTAAGCAAATCTCTAGGACTCTTCATACCTCTGTATTGTTTTTGATCTCCAATCTTTGTCACCTTCATTTTAAGAGTGGTAGTTTATTTATGATATTATTACTGACATTCTTTATAAACGTCACTGCCAAAATCAAAACACTCCATCCCCTTAATATATCATAAGATTTTTTCTTAATTTGCAAGTAATTTATTGATTTAAAAATTAAGTGATTTGGGCTCTTTGGATGTGGCTCATCTAGACCCTCAATTGATTAAAAGCATGTACACTTTAAAGGTTATTTATTCGCTCAATTAATACCACAAAATTTTTAATTATACTTCAAGTGCATGTCTTAAGTTAGATCAAGTTACATGTGATGTCGATGAGTTTGTCTCATCAAACCATTCAACATTACCGTAAATTTGTTGAAACATAAGTTTATATGATTCTTAATTTGATTTTGAAAGTTTTCAACTCGAATGTTACTTAGATTAAAGTTTGTTGATCATGCATATTTTACATATCAATATATATTTTACACGACAAGAAATTAACAAGCATTTTTTTAAATTGAAAAATCATTGATAATAAAAAAAAGTTTTCCATAAATATTTTCTTTGCGAAAAATAATCCCCCATAAAACCCCCATTAAAATATTTTTTGAGTTACAAATGTCCCAAAATTTATCGAACTTCAAATTTGTTCACCAAGAAATGTTTGTTAATTTGTTGCATTCTTTCATAAAATTTTAATGTTCACATATCATTATAAAAATTAATCTTATAACTTCTTACAAAACACTTTAATAGCTTATGATAAAATTTAAAAAATATCTAAAAAATAATTAAACTAAAAATATATAGGCAAAGTAAATGGTTTTAAGTTGACTTGTCAGGTGACTATTTAGGAAGTAGATTTACATTATTTTTAGATTTATAGGAAAGAATTCTATCTCATCTCCTAAAATATCGCAGAGTTTGAGATAATGATTAGTCGGTCTATGGGCGAGTGCTTGATAATCAAAAGAAAAGAAAAGAGATAAGGAGACTCACGATCAAGTGAGTGAAATATTCACTAATTATTGGTTGCTTGTTCGATTTAACAGGCTAATTCAAATATGTCATTGACACGTAGAATTATAGTAGGGGAAATAGCTAACAATCTAATTATAGAGGATGATATTTAAGAGGGAAAAATTATTCTGTGCGGACACTGCATGCAGAGATGCATGCGGTGTCAGATCTTCACCGTCTATCACAATTTTGGTGGGGCTCACTTTTAATTTTTTTTTTTAAACAAAAAAAATCTCACCGAAGCCGTGATGGATGGTGAAGATCAGACACCGCATGCGTCTCTGCATGTGGTGTCCGCACAGAATAATTTTTCTTTAAGAGGAGGATTAATGAGATGTGCGAAATGTTGAATGAGAGCTATCATGTCATTGGATTTCTTCAGACAATTAAAATTTTTTTGATCTAGTTTAAAAAATATCACTATTATTTCTTTTTAAAAAACAAACAAGTACTTTCATGCTTAGATGTGGCATCAAATTGAGATAAATGTAAACATAAGAAATTAAAATTTGAATTTGTAAATACATAAAAATTGAATAATATGTATGAAAAGAATAAAAACGCAACGGCGAAACAAATAGTCGGGGTGTTGCCGCGGGAAAATATTTGCATACATAAGACGTATGCAGCGCTGCGTATATCCAAAGGTTATTTAGGGGGTAAGGAGGTTATATCGGGTTATACTCCTCTGCAACCCCCTGTAATTTATTTATAAACTACCTGTAATTTACAAACGAGTTTCGCGCTTTTATAATTTTATGAGTACAAATAAATTACACGAAGGATATAAGGAAATTATAGGTATAACCCGAATACAACAAACTGTACCCTTAGAATATCTCCTGACGTACCTGTAGGCAATATTTTCCGTTGCCGCGGCCGCGTATAAGCATGGGAAAAGAAGAGAATCAACTGCGAAATGCCGGATTCTGGCGAATGAGAAGAGGAAAAGGGACCCATGTCGGGCCGCGGGAGGTTGAGGAGAGGATTTCAGGTGAGAGGCGGCGTCTCTGCCTTCTTTTCAGGTTTTATCTCATACAAATGAAATAGTAAATGATAAATTTTGTTAAAAAAATTAGGTCAAATTCTGACCTAATTTTTTTTCTTGTTTATCTGCCAAGTTACCGGCCCGTTCTACTGTACATTTTCAAACTTTCTAAGTTACATTTTTTTTTCTTAATCAAGACCCACTATGAGTTCGTTTAGCAGGCTGAAAGTTATTGGTTGTATCTTAGATTTTTTTTTTCCTTCTTACAATTGGAGAGTATTATTTTACAGTTATCACAGTTTAGTAGAAATAGCTTCCTATCACTGAAATTTATAAAAAGTGAAAAGAAGTTGCAGCCAATCTGACGACTGTTTGAAAAATGAAGCTCTGAGAAGTACCGGTTTAAAATTATTTCATACTTTACGGAAATGTAGATTAGATTGTTTATCTGATTTTCATTACCAATATAGTACTTCTATGAAATACTATTGTTGAATCTGGATTTGTCCGTGAATCACATCCAAAGAATAGAGTTTGAGATAAGAGGGAGAGAGAGAAAGAGGGAAATACACAATAATGAACAACAATCTGATTTGTTGATTAACATTTTCTCATAAACTAATTCTCCTATTTATAGAAAAGGAGGTACAATATGTGAAATTACATGTTGCCCTTGCTTTAATGGGGGTGTTACGGGATATTTTAGGCAGTTTACNTTTATAGAAAAGGAGGTACAATATGTGAAATTACATGTTGCCCTTGCTTTAATGGGGGTGTTACGGGATATTATAGGCAGTTTACATATATGGGCCTACGGCTTGACTACCCTTCTACCTCGTTCGGCTGAAATCAGTGGGTTTTGCTTCAACAAGACCCGTTTGTTTGACTGTGTTGAATCGGGGTTGTCAGTTGGTCTTTGATAGTGTTTGGGTCGGCAAGACTTGACTCGATTGACTTAATTTTTTTGTTTGGTTATTCTAGTCAGGTTGTCCACTATTGATTCTTAGATGAGAAGCTCATGTTGGTATAGTAAGACTAGATTATTGAGCAGAGGGTGAATCATCATAATCCGATAGGTAGCTCATTCATTGACGAGAGGTTCGTTGGGATGGTTTGTGAATCATGTTATTGTAGGTTCCTGATCTCTACTGAAAAATCTTAGGAGCGTCCGTGAGATGGCTCGTTATACTGAACTCTTANATCATAATCCGATAGGTAGCTCATTCATTGACGAGAGGTTCGTTGGGATGGTTTGTGAATCATGTTATTGTACGTTCCTGATCTCTACTGAAGAATCTTAGGAGTGTCCGTGAGATGGCTCGTTATACTGAACTCTTCACTTGAGTCGGGTTGTGGCGAGAGGCAGGTTGATGCCTTTGCTCAGCTTGACTGGCTCTAGTCCTTTGTTCGGTTGGTTTACTTTCGGTCATCTCCAGCCTTTGTTCAGAGGGTTGTATCTGGTTAAGTGGGTCATTTGATCTTCCCCCAGTGGGCTCTCCTTAGCTATTNTGAGTCGGGTTGTGGCGAGAGGCAGGTTGATGCCTTTGCTCAGCTTGACTGGCTCTAGTCCTTTGTTCGGTTTGTTTACTTTCGGTCATCTCCAGCCTTAGTTCAGAGGGTTGTATCTGGTTAAGTGGGTCATTTGATCTTCCCCCAGTAGGCTCTCCTTAGCTATACTTTTATGTCTCTTGGTCTGTTGGATCTTCTTAAGATTCGTGCTAGTGCATTCCTAATATATATTTTTTAGTTCTCCGGTTCTCTTACTTCTTTAAAGCAATAATCACGATAAAAATAAGAAAATTAAATGCAAAAATATATATCATTTATTACGTAATCAGAATTTTAATATTTGAACTTTTTGAATTTTTGTGCCCATGATTCTTATAAATAAGGCAGGATTGACTACTTTATTATTTNTCTTTAAAGCAATAATCACGATAAAAATAAGAAAATTAAATGCAAAAATATATATCATTTATTACGTAATCAAAATTTTAATATTTGAATTTTTTGAATTTTTGTGCCCATGATTCTTATAAATAAGGCGGGATTGACTACTTTATTATTCCACATTTTCTGTGTCTTTGTTCGAGTCAGTCGGCTTGCAAACATCTTCATGGCAAAAACTCCAAAACCTTCGGGAGAGGTCCACAATGCTAAAATTATAAGTGTCACTTTTGGACTGTTTGTGTCGCGTTCTCATTCTAAGGCCAAAGATAAAACAAAGGGAGAGAAGAGACTTGAGGGAATGAAGAGGCCAAGGGGAGGAAGCTGGCCAGAGGGCGAGAGCAGACCGCCAGACAGTGAAAAGCAGAAAAATAAACTTGGCTCCGAGTAATAGAAGGCGATTGAGCCAATAAATGGAGAGAGGTTATCTGACTCGCTTAAAGGTCCTCAACAGGGGAAGGGGGCAAAAGAAGGAAGTGGATCAGNAAAAATAAACTTGGCTCCGAGTAATAGAAGGCGATTGAGCCAATAAATGGAGAGAGGTTATCTGACTCGCTTCAAGGTCCTCAACAGGGGAAGGGGGCAAAAGAAGGAAGTGGATCATGATGTTCGATTGCAAGCCCATCTATTTAGTCTCCTACCGCGGTCCGTGACTAATCGACCGAACCACCAGCACAGGGAGCCACTAGTTTGCCAGAGATACATGAAGTTGTTGGTACTCTGTCGCTAGTCAGGGGGCGGAAGACTACGAGCGCCNTAGTCTCCTACCGCGGTCCGTGACTAATCGACCGAACCACCAGCACAGGGAGCCACTAGTTTGCCAGAGATAGATGAAGTTGTTGGTACTGTGTCGCTAGTCAGGGGGCGGAAGACTACGAGCGCTCCACTGCCATCTAGTGAGAGTTGTTTGTCATTTTGGTTAATTGATATGGATCGACTCTTTGGTATGAGGAGACTCAATATTTCTTGGTTAACACAATTTTCTTTACTTTTACTTATACTGCTTACAAATGAGGTGACATAGATCATTGACTCGCCTTTGAGGGACGGTTGGCAGGGTTCCACCTTGAGACCCGTTGAGGCAGCCCTGGCGCTGGCTAGGAGTGAGGATAATGTGGTTGACCGCCTCTAGTCAACTTTTCTAAGGTCCACAAGGAGGCGAGCGACTAACTTCGGATGTCTTCTGGGTCGCTGGCCTGCCGCTTGGACTAGATGGATGACTCATACGCTTGGATGGTTGGGATGTGGCGAGAGGTGCTAGGATGCGGCGAGAGGTGCTGGGATGCGGCGAGAGGAGNCGGATGTCTTCTGGGTCGCTGGCCTGCCGCTTGGACTAGATGGATGACTCATACGCTTGGATGGTTGGGATGCGGCGAGAGGTGCTAGGATGCGGCGAGAGGTGCTGTGATGCGGCGAGAGGACGAGATAAGAGAGCTGTGGGAGGAGTTGGAGGCCCTTCAGTCGGAACTGGACATTTGGGAGACTTGTTCGATGCTCTGGATTCAGGCCGAGGTTGACTGCATATATATGTTTAAGTTTGGGGGATAACTGTTGTATAAGAGGTTGTTTCCGTGAGGACGTGTCTCGGTCGAAGCGACAGATGAACCACTTGTAAAATATTTTCTTACTTAATAAATTTGAGTTTAATATTTTGAAAATAAAATTTTATTTCTATTATTATTTTATCTTTAAAATCTGTGCTGATATGATGCATTTTTTCTAAATAGGAGCAATTATTAGATGCAGAGCACATACATACAGATTTTTTTATATTTTGGTTGTATTGATATAACCAATACAACCAAAATACAACAAAATTCATTTGTGCGGATTCCACGTCTAATAATTTTTCTCGATATAGTGGTACGATTTTACAACTGTTCCGCTCCCCTGTTGTCCTNGGAGCAATTATTAGATGCAGAGCACATACATACAGATTTTTTTATATTTTGGTTGTATTGATATAACCAATATAACCAAAATACAACAAAATTCATCTGTGCGGATTCCACGTCTAATAATTTTTCTCGAAATAGTGGTACGATTTTACAACTGTTCCGCTCCCCTGTTGTCCGATATGTAAGGGTCGAGGGTTGACTTTTGCGCTGCACTCTTTGATTCTCTTTGGGTTTTCTTTCTCTTAGTTTTCTGCCCTCCCTTCCTTTATTTGGATGGCTCCCAAGTACACACCTCGGCTCTTCGAGTCGATCCCAACGATTGATAGGTTAGTTGCAAGATACCTATCTTCAAAATTGAGGTTCAGCTCCGAGCAGTTGGAGGATATGATCTGGAGACCAACCTGTTTGGAGGGGATCTCTTCTACAGAGAACAATTCAGATAGGGTTTGCCGCCGTTTTACCATGAACTGCGATCAATTTTCAATCATTACAAGGTGATTCCTGCCTAGATTAAACCTAACTCAATATCCGCTATAATGACATACATAATTTACTGCTATCGAGTAGGGATCCATGGTTACTAGAGTTCTTTCCTTATATGTTTTCATTCAGGGATCACCCGGATGACTATGCTCAATTTAGTTTGTCCTGTAAGTTCCAATTACTCGGTTTGGAGATTAAAGGTTTGTTTGAGGCAGCTGCAGCTTATTGAATAATCTGCTGATAAGCTAGGTGTGATGACTATTATAAATTTTTATTTTTTTGGAAAAGCCAGACAGACCGCTGTCAGAAAGTTCCCACCGCACCTAGATATGTGCGGTGTGAAAACGCTGTTTTCGGCGTTTTGAAAATGCATTAGCTGCCAAAACGCAGTTTACCAAACAAGCCAGGTGCGTTTTCAAAACGCCACCGCACCAAATAAGCTGCNTGGTTACTAGAGTTCTTTCCTTATATGTTTTCATTCAGGGATCACCCGAATGACTATGCTCAATTTAGTTTGTCCGGTAAGTTCCAACTACTCGGTTTGGAGATTAAAGGTTTGTTTGAGGCAGCTGCAGCTTACTGAATAATCTGCTGATAAGCTAGGTGTGATGACTATTATAAATTTTTTTTTTTTTGAAAAGCCAGACCACTGTCAGAAAGTTCCCACCGCACCTAGATATGTGCGGTGTGAAAACGCTGTTTTTGGCGTTTTGAAAATGCATTAGCTGCCAAAACGCAGTTTACCAAACAAGCCATGTGCGTTTTCAAAATGCCACCGCACCAAATAAGCTGTCCCAAACAGACCCTAAAATCAAGGAGTGGTAGTTGCGCTTCTTTCTTTGGTCCTCCTCTAGTGGTTGAGGAATTAAACTCATCCTAACGAGAAGAGTGTACAAGAAGAAAAAGGTCGAGTGTCCCTGGATCCAAAACGAAGCAGAGGAAGTTGAAGCGAGGCGACTATTAGTCCACCAATATATTGAGGTGATTGCTATCAATTAGGTCCTACAATAGTACAAGTTTTGTTTGATGACCGTAGCGCTGTGAGCAAATTAAGATGCCCGAGAAGCCGAATGAGAGGTTTATGAAGCTGCTTGAATCTTTTGAGAGGAACCACTTAGGAAGGTTGCCCTCCCGGAAGTTGCACCGGCGAAGGGCAGGGGAGTGTCGATTGCTTGCGCTGGTGAAACGACTAAACGTGTGAACTTTATCTTTTTTATTTCTGAGTCCACGATTATGATCCAGTGAGTGTTAACTAGCGAATTAACACTTATTGAGAAAAAAAGAGCCTAAGTTTTTTAATTGGTGCAGGTCCTTTTGGAGTGCAACGCCGAAAAACTGAACATACCCCGNTTTTCTATTTCTGAGTCCACGATTATGATCCAGTGAGTGTTAACTAGCGAATTAACACTTATTGAGAAAAAAGAGCCTAAGTTTTTTAATTGGTGCAGGTCCTTTTGGAGTGCAACGCCAAAAAACTGAACATACCCCAAACATTTTGGCAGATAGCGATGTTGGGGAGGTTCTTTCAGAGGAGAGGTTGGTTGCAAGGCCAGTGACCCCTTAGCCGGCTACTACAAGGAACATTGCGTTAGCAGAAAGAGGGGAAGCTGGTTGGCCTTCCTTGGTGGCTCCTTCAGAGCCCGAGCTACAGTCTGAACCCGCTTCTCCCCAAGATGAAATTCGCCACAGAAAGGGAAAGACTCCGACGACCGATTTGAGTACCTCACTTCCACCTTCTAGGTAAAAACAAAAGGGTTCTTCTCATTTGTGGCATCCTTCTAGAGGAAGAAGGTGAAGGTTTACATAAGNTCTCCCCAAGATGAAATTCGCCACAGAAAGGGAAAGACTCCGACGACCGATTTGAGTACCTCACTTCCACCTCCTAGGTAAAAACAAAAGGGTTCTTCTCATTTGTGTCATCCTTCTAGAGGAAGAAGGTGAAGGTTTACATAAGGACGGGCGGTTCGCCCTCATCAACAAGAGGAGGGACTGGTACTCGAATTCTCCGGTCGTTGCTCTCTATGCCTCAACAATCAGGGACGTCCTCTGGTCCACAATTTTGAAATGCACCTTCGTGATCACAGTCTTCTGAGCCTATGTCAGTCGGTCGACTGGTATCAGTNATTCTCCGGTCGTTGCTCTCTATGCCTCAACAATCAGGGACGTCCTCTGGTCCACAATTTTGAAATGCACCTCCGTGATCACAATCTTCTGAGCCTATGTCAGTCGGTCGACTGGTATCAGCTGATGACGTTTGGGGCTTCTTACTTCCAATCTACATTCCTTATATTGTCCGAGAAAAAAGTCTTATATAGCTGAGAAGAAGGCCAGGCTCGCGGAGGAACGAACAAGGGCGCCAGAAAAGCGGGCTAAGGGCATCGAGATGAGTGCAGTTGCACTTGAGAGGGGGCTGGAGGAAGCTGAGGCAGAGTTGCGCAGCGTGTCAGAGTTGTTGTTTGCTGTCGAAGAAGAGAACAAAACTTTGAAGCACAAGATGACAACGATGAGGACATAAGAAGAATTTTTGCTAGCCAAGCTAAGTACCTCCTGCTTGGGACCAAATTGNGATGACAACGATGAGGACATAAGAAGAATTTTTTGCTAGCCAAGCTAAGTACCTCCTGCTTGGGACCAAATTAGAGATCGACTAGTTCATTCAAGCGAATCTTGTCGATCCCAAGTGGGCTGATTAGGATGAATTCACCAAGCTTCTCCCTATTTCGACGACAAAAGAGGAGGATAAGCAGTCGGAAGACAAGGGCAAGGCAGATGATGGAGGGTCTTCTAACACTTGAACCGACTTCGACTCTATAGTACTTAGAAAAAAGTTTTGTTTCTTTTGTTTGATTGTAAANTTGAACCGACTTCGACTCTATAGTACTTAGAAAAAAGTTTTGTTTCTTTTGTTTGATTGTAAATCATAGAAAGCTTTGTAAAAGGAATTTTTTTGTAACATTTAATTCATGAAATGAAAGAGAGGTTTCGACCGACTTTTATCTTTGCCTTGTGCCTTCTATCTTTACCGCAATATTTTTACTTGTGATAAATGCTTTTGTGGTTGATATAAAAAACTTTACTGAAATTTAGAAATATAATTACACATCTCACTTTTCACGCTAGATTCTTAACTATCGGTAACTAGCTGGACGTTGCGATAACCTTTATATTAATATTGATAACCTTTAAAACAAAAATCAAACTGTAAGATTCAAGCAATTTCTATTAATAAAATTATTTTTCTTAAGTTAACATATGTTTATTTTATCTGAAATTACAGAGTCATTCTACGACTAGCTTTCACATACTTCCTTCGAACTTGCTGTCTAGGGTAAACAAGTTGAAATTCATAAATATCTTAGGTTTTCATAATATCTTGGCTCATCAAGTCATTTTGTGGCTGTTTGTTTTGAAGTATTTATGGTGTAAAGTAATATAAATACCTGTATTTTAATTTTTATGTGTTTTGCTAAAGTGAAAAGAAAAAAGTGGAGTAAAGTTTTAGCGAATTTGGAGAATCCCTCCTAGTTCATTTCTCCCGCAATTTCTTTTGGCAAAAAATGAACGAAAAACACAAATTCCACGTCTTCTCCTTCGCAGGCGTCTTCTTCTTCGTTGGGCTTAGGTATTGGTTCACAAGAGGACAACCATTCTCTCTCTTCCCCGTCGCTGTACCGCCCTGCTTAAACAAATCTTGCTTCTCGTCGTAGATCTACCGTCGCCATGATCGTTACAGCGAGATCTCTAACCCTTTTATTCTTCAGAATCACCATCGTTATCCTCGCTGTCTCGTCGGTGTCGACATTGGAGTCTGAACACAAGGTACTTTGATGGTTTCTTAGCCCTAGTCTCAAAATCCTTAGATCTTCGACCCAATTTGTTACCATTCATTTCAAGGCTTGTTATGGATGGATCTTGCTGTGGCAATGGAAGGATCACATGGTGTATGCTTGTGTTTCATTGTGGGTGTTAGATCCGAATCGATTATTCTGACCTTCTCGGTCTTGTTAGTGNTGTGTTTCATTGTGGGTGTTAGATCCGAATCGATTATTCTGACCTTCTCGGTCTTGTTAGTGGTTTTTTTTTATCTTTTTGTAATTTATTAATGAGATAATTCACATCTATTTTCTTCGTAAATTTTAAATAAATATAAAAATAATTGATCTGTATTTATGTTATAAATAACCAAACAAGCTCAAATATTTTGAATATACTATTTTTTATTTTACTTTACATACATATNTTATCTTTTTGTAATTTATTAATGAGATAATTCACATCTATTTTCTTCGTAACTTTTAAATAAATATAAAAATAATTGATCTGTATTTATGTTATAAATAACCAAATAAGCTCAAATATTTTGAATATACTATTTTTTATTTTACTTTACATACATACGACCAAACTGGAAAATAATTTTCCTGTATTTATTATAAAGATAACCAAACTTATTATAGGCATAATACACTGTATTTTATTTTACTCTGTATTTTTTTTACAGAAAACCAAACAACCCCTTACCGAAAAACATAATTGATTTATCAAAACATACCTCAAATGGGCTTTCTCGGCAACCAACCATTTTCCAAAACTANTATTATAAAGATAACCAAACTTATTATAGGCATAATACACTGTATTTTATTTTACTCTGTATTTTTTTTACAATAAACCAAACAACCCCTTACCGAAAAACATAATTGATTTATCAAAACATACCTTAAATGGGTTTTCTCGGCAACCAACCATTTTCCAAAACTGTTTATTCTTTCCCCTCTTTCTTATCTTGGCTTATTCCTCCCTTTACCTTGCTGATTTAGACCTTTACGGAAACCCACAAACCAGCCTTTCGCTTTCGACACTATCTAGTCTCTACTATGGCGACCAGAAACGAAAAAAATGCACAATTCGTGGCAAATCTCAAAATAAAAGTGTGAGGAACGAAAATCTCAAATAGTGTGAATGAGGGTTTCATACTCACGAAATTCATCCTCGAAGCCTGAACCACGAGCTGTAGTATTCGACAAGCCGCTTGCATCCACTGCTCGCACCTATGCTATAGGGATCCGAATGTTGGAGCTACGGGATCTGTTTGTCGAGAGTGATCACAAACAGGGAGAGGGCTTTGAGCGAAGAAACAGAGAGTAGGGAGAAGAATTGAAAGCTCTGGAGAGGATTTCCCCCATTTGTCACATCCATAACGTTAAAAATCTGGTGGGTACTGTTGGTAGGAACAAAATATGCAAGATTAGAGAGATTTAGCTTTAATTAAAACTTAATTAAATTAATTAACTCAATATCTCATAAATTTTTTCTCTCATTCTATTTATAATTTATATATATTATTTTATTTCGAATTGATCAATTTGATGTTTAAAATTTTATAAAGTTGCTTTGGTAGAAATCCGAGGGATGCAAAATTTGAGACACATTTTTAGTCGGCAAAAGTTTTATCTGATTTCACAAAACTGGTTATTACAAACTCCCCTCATAAAATTTTGTCCTCAAAATTCATGAACTTTACACCAACTAATTATATATATTTTATGAAGATGAATATAAAATGATTACAAAAGTCAGTTTCTTGTCAAATGATAACTAAAACATATCCAACTCTATGAATCAACATCAGTATAAATGACTGGATGTTTTTCCTGTTCCTGATGAGTTAAGTAATAAACACTTGGACGAATGTTCTGCCTTGGTTAAACTTTGCGAGCCACAGTATCAGCTTCTGTTATTCTCCTTTGACCACTTCTAGAAGTAGTTCCTTCCTGCAAATTCCCCCGAGTTGAATCCCTTCCTGGGTTTGCATCTAATGTGGATCTCTGAACAAAATTATGACAATTTCTCCTCTAATGTTAAGGCTGTTTGCACAAGTAACACACATTCAACTCAAATAAGCATTGAAAACGATGTTGCTTTTCACACTTAACACAAGGTCGTATAGGCTACCGCCGGCCCGATTAATAACTCCACTAGTATAACACTTTTTATTCTTCTCATTAGACTCTCCTTCTCCTGAATGAACTATTGGTGTCAGATCTTCCAAACTCTTCTTGTGCAAATCTCTATGCTTCCGAGCNTCCTGTTCCTGATGAGTTAAGTAATAAACACTTGGACGAATGTTCTGCCTTGGTTAAACTTTGCGAGCCACAATATCAACTTCTGTTATTCTCCGCTGACCACTTCTAGAAGTAGTTCCTTCCTGCAAATTCCCCCGAGTTGAATCCCTTCCTGGGTTTGCTTCTAATGTGGATCTCTGAACAAAATTATGACAATTTCTCCTCTAATTTTAAGGCTGTTTGCACAAGTAACACACATTCAACTCAAATAAGCATTGAAAACGATGTTGCTTTTCACACTTAACACAAGGTCGTATAGGCTACAATAACTCCACTAGTATAACACTTTATATTCTTCTCATTAGACTCTCATTCTCCTGAATGAACTATTGGTGTCAGATCTTCCAAACTCTTCCTCTTGTGCAAATCTCTATGCTTCCGAGTCTATTGAAAATTAATTTTCACTCATCTAGCCCTCTTCACTAGCACTCAATCCCAAGTGGCACTAGTGCCTGCTTAACTGAATCCTTCAATCCATAAATAAGTTTGTGGCATTTCTGCTCTGCATTTGAAATGAGTTGGGGTGCATATTTTGATTGCACAGTAAACTTTGCTTCATATTGCATAATTGATTGATCTCCTTGCACCAATCTAATAATTACCTTACATTTATCTCCTGACTATCTGTGGTACAAACCAATCTCTGAAGGTTCTCACAAACTCATCCACTGCACCAGGTGGTTGGTTCTACCTTCAAACTTCTCTTGTATTTGACCTTGCCACCATCTTTCAGCTTTCCCCTCAAAAGCAAATGTGGTGAAAATTCTCCTATCCTGTGGACATATCTTACCATATAATCTTCTCCACTCTCAATAACCAATTTTTAATTTTCACTGACCCTCCAACTCCAGATAACAAATGTGATCTCATATCATGAGAATGCTTTAAGTATTTATCCATTCGTGCTCTTCCAGTATTTTTAGCTTGAGATTGAAAATTCTTAATCAACTGAGTTACAACATTCATTATATTAGAAAACACACCAACACTGACTGTGACATTTTGGGATATATTAAATTTATCATTATCTTCTCTAACTTCATGATCATCTATAATTCTGAAATAATAACAATACATTTTATTTAGACTCAAATTTTTTTTAATTTCTATTATTTAAAATTTTATCCAATCATCATATTGATTCTTTCATTAAGATTCATGTTATTCAATCTAAACTTCTTGTTCTGACATTATTTTTGTCACGATCGGGCTGGGACTTGGATTTAATTAAGACGAAAACTGACAGCCGGACAGTGGAAAATAATTCTCTACTATTCTATTTCTACTACTAACAATTTAATATTCAATAATTCATGGAAGAGTTACTAAAGAAAGTAATTTAATTATTAAGTAGAAAATTATATCTTTCTGATTGCCACTCTCACTTATACAAATTTGCTCTTCTATTCATCTTGTTCAGAAGCTTAAAATCTAAAAAAACTATTAAAACGATAAGTTATCTAAAGATAACCTATATGGAATAACACTTCTAAACTACAATAATCAGAAGAAAAAAATTTATATGTATGCTGGTCTTTCATATCCCTATAAAAAATCAAATAATATGCTAATCTTTCATATCTCTATAAGAAATATTTGATGTACTAATACATGTATGAATGTTATTTTTTATATGAAAATATTCAAATGTTCTATTTTCACTTATATTAACTTTATTGTTACTTTATACTCTTTACATGCACATCTGTC
Organism: Phalaenopsis hybrid cultivar; assembly: GCA_002079205.1. Taxonomy (NCBI): domain Eukaryota; kingdom Viridiplantae; phylum Streptophyta; class Magnoliopsida; order Asparagales; family Orchidaceae; genus Phalaenopsis; species Phalaenopsis hybrid cultivar. Next base: position 221,176 of record JXCR01063216.1, on the reverse strand, counting down.
TCTTTGAGAATCATCATTAATAAAATCGAACACAACTCTAACTGATATTATCCCGTCAGCATATCAGTTAGCGATATAAATATCACAATTGTTTGGAGTGGAAAGACCCTTACCATCTTTCGAACGATATTATCCTGTCGACACAGCGGTTAGCGATGTAAATATCATAATTATTTAGGGAGGTAAGCTCTGTCTACTCGCTCTTGATTGATATTTTTCTGTCTGTACAATAATTAGTGATCTAAACATCACAGTTATCTGGGGTGGTAGAAAAACTACACGTGCGGGTGCACTGACGTCCCTGCCTGTATCACTAGGGGGTGAACTCCACTTAACATGCANTTAGGGAGGTAAGCTCTGTCTACTCGCTCTTGACTGATATTTTTCTGTCGGTACAATAATTAGTGATCTAAACATCACAGTTATCTGGGGTGGTAGAAAAACTACACGTACGGGTGCACTGGCGTCCCTGCCTGTATCACTAGGGGGTGAACTCCACTTAACATGCTCATGCAAGTATACATACATTCATATATAAACTATTTCATTCTTCATTACATTCATTCTTCTGAGACATCTTCATTTATTTATTAACATGTATACTTACTCTGCTGTGCAACCAATAATCATATATATATATATATCTCATATTGTGTATATCTCTTATATCATGCATATGTTTCATATCATTTGTATATCTTATTTCATGCATATCTCTTATATCATGCATGTCTTTCCTATCATAATTATATTGTATATTATGTCTATTATATATATCACACATGGTGTATATCTTGTATATCTTTTCTGTCATACATTTTTTTTCTATCTAGAAATAAGAGAAATCTAACTAAACTAGAACATACATTGAGTCAAACATACATTTTGAAATAAAGAGTAGGGGTGTTAATAGCGCATCGGGTTCAGGTCTGACTTGAAAATGACCCGATCCGTATAGGGTCAATCCGAACCTGACCCGAATAATAAACAGGTCGAAAACTAAGAACCGAGCCCAAGCTTGACCCCTAACTCGAACCCGACCCAAATTTTCGTACTTATTTGGCTCATGTTGGGTTTTCAGGTTCAACTCGAACCCAAACCGAATAATAAACAGGTCGAATTCTTTGACTCAAACCCGACTCGAAAAATATTTGGGTCAACCTTAACATGAATTTTTCGAATCGAGTTTGAGTCATGTTGGCGTGTCAGGTCAATTTTTGACACCCCTATTAAGGATATTACTTAAATTTAGAAATATTATTATTTATTTTGGTTGTCACGCTATATTCTTAATCTTCAATAACTAGTTGGACATTGCGTTAACCTTTATTTTAATATTAATAACCTATAGAATAAAAATCAAACTTTAAGATTCATGTAATTTGTCATGAATATCTCAAATAACGTGAATGAGGGTTTCATACTTACCAATTTCGACCCCAAAGTTTGAACCGCTAGCTGCGGCACTCGGCGGGCTTCTTGCATCCACTGCTCACCCTTGTGCTAGGGACTCGAATGTTGGAGTTGCGGGATCCATTTGCCGAGAATGGTCACAAACTGGTAGAGGGCTTCGAGCGATGAAACCAACTGTATGGAGAAGAATCGAAGGCTTTGGAGAGGATTCCTCCCATTCGACTCATCCAGAGTGTTAAAAATTGGGTTGGTAATATCAGTGGGAACAATATNGGGCTTCTTGCATCCACTGCTCACCCTTGTGCTAGGGACTCGAATGTTGGAGTTGCGGGATCCATTTGCCGAAAATGGTCACAAACTGGTAGAGGGCTTCGAGCGATGAAACCGACTGTATGGAGAAGAATCGAAGGCTTTGGAGAGGATTTCTCCCATTCGACTCATCCAGAGCGTTAAAAATTGGGTGGGTAATATCAGTGGGAACAATACATGCGAGATTAAAGAGATTTAGGTTTAATGAAAGTTTAATTAAATTTATTAACCCAATATCTTAAAAAAATTATCTCTCATTCTATTTATAATTTACATATATTGATTTACATCAAATTGATCGATTTGACATGTAAAATTTTGTAAAATTACTTTGGTTAAAATCTGAAGGATGCAAAATTTGAAAAACTTTTTTAGTCGTAAAAAATTTTACTTAATTTTACAAAAATGGTTATTACACATGATGACAATAAGGAACTTGTGTTGGCCTCGCGATGGTGGGAATGACCCAAGGATGTCTTGTCCCCAAACAACAAAAGACCTAGGGCTGGTAATTGTTTGTAGCATGTGTACCGACTGATGTTGCAACGGTGGATACTTTGTGACTTTTTTCGCATCTTCTAGAGAATTCTTCAACTTCTTTTTGAAGCGTCGGCTAGAAGTAGATTTGTCGTTGTACTCTGTGTCAAGGTTTTTTTCCGGAATGGCTTTCACACTCCCCACAGTGTACCTCTCGGAGGACATCTTCCGTCTCATTTTCCTTTATGAATCGTAAGTATAATGACGTGACTGACCTCCCGCAAAGCTTTCATTCGATCAAGACTTATCGTGTGACATTAATCTTGAACCCTCTTTGGCCGACAACTTCTGATGTAATCCTGGTTCAGAGGTACTGGATATAAGGATCAATCCAACTCTTTAATCATTTTGTCTCCAATTTCATCTTCTCAAGTTCTTCAATGGTTGGCNATAATTTACATATATTGATTTACATCAAATTGATCGATTTGACATGTAAAATTTTGTAAAATTACTTTGGTTGAAATATGAAGGATGCAAAATTTGAAACACATTTTTAGCCGTAAAAAAATTACTTAATTTTACAAAAATGGTTATTACACATGATGACAATAAGGAACTTGTGTTGGCCTCGCGATGGTGGGAATGACCCAAGGATGTCTTGTCCCCAAACAACAAAAGACCTAGGGCTGGTAATTGTTTGTAGCATGTGTACCGACTGATGTTGCAATGGTGGATACTTTGTGACTTTTTTCGCATCTTCTAGAGAATTCTTCAGCTTCTTTTTGAAGCGTCGGCTAGAAGTAGATTTGTCGTTGTACTCTGTGTGTCAAGGTTTTTCTTCCGGAATGGCTTTCGCACTCCCCACAGTGTACCTCTCGGAGGACATCTTCCGTCTCATTTTCCTTTATGAATTTTAAGTATAATGACGTGACTGACCTCCCGCAAAGCTTTCATTCGATCAAGACGTATCGTGTGACTTTAATCTTGAACCCTCTTTGGCCGACAACTTCTGATATAATCCTGGTTCAGAGGTACTGGATATTAGGATCAATCCAACTCTTTAATCATTTTGTCTCCAATTTTATCTTCTCAAGTTCTTCAATGGTTGGGTGAACCAGCTTTTGGGGAATGCCATCCCCCAAGTGGATGCACTTGGATAGGAGTTTGGCTACTTGGTTCTCCTCTCAAGCAATATGCTCGATTTTAAAACCTTCGAACTTCTCGATCCACGTTTTCTCTTTATTCAGGTATTTAGCCATCACTTCGTTCTTGACTTTGAATTTTCTGTTTACTTGGTTCACCACAACTGTGAGTTTGATTTTATTAGGAGATACCGGGCTCTCATCCTGTAGATAAATCGCACCTCGACAATTAAGTTTCATAGTCGACCTGATTGTTGGTGACTTCAAACCCAACTGCAATTGAGTGATAGATGTGCTCCCCGAACAGATTGGTTAGAGCGAGACAGAGTCCTGTCTCTGTCCTGCTCGAAGTTTCGTCATTGTGCAATGTTCAAATCTGGATTTCGGTAGGTGCTCCTTCGCTCGGTTCACTTAAATCGGAGAAATATGTCAGGAAATCAGCTATCGCCTGCGCTTTAATCGAGGTCTGAGGTATGTAAGGGATGTAAAATTCGCTAAGCTCCACCACCCACTCGAGGAGCCGAGTTGAATTCTCCGGGCGAGTATGAACAAATCTAAGTGGGCGATAGGTGATGACCCGAACTGGATGTGTCTGGAAGTCTGACCGAAGTCTTGGAGCAGAAACAAAAAGAGCAAAAGTTAGCTTTTTCATGATGGGGTACTTGAGCTCGGTGCCTCAGATGACTCTACTGACGTAGTAGACGAGGAGCTATTTCTTGAGCTCATCTCTAACTAAAATCANTTTGCTAAGCTCCACCACCCACTCGAGGAGCCGAGTTGAATTCTCCGGGCGAGTATGAACAAATCTAAGTGGACGATAGGTGATGACCCGAACTGGATGTGTCTGGAAGTCTGACCGAAGTCTTGGAGCAAAAACAAAAAGAGCAAAAGTTAGCTTTTTCATGATGGGGTACTTGAGCTCGGCGCCTCAGATGACTCTACTGACGTAGTAGACGAGGAGCTATTTCCTGAGCTCATCTCTAACTAAAATCGAACTGATGGCTTCAGGTCGGATCCCTAAGTGTAGAGAAAACTCTCCATTCAATATGGGGCTCTGGAAAAGTGGTGGCGATTCTAAGGACATTCAATTTCCTGAATGCTTGTTCACATTCTTCCGACCAGATAAAGTTATTTGCTTTCTTTAAATTTTTGAAGAATGCTGCACATTTGTCGCCATAATTAGAAATGAATTGACTCAACCCTGCAATCCGATCGGTTAGCTTCTGCACTTCTTTAGTGTTCCGAGGGGATGACATGTCAAGCAATGCCCGTACTTTCTCTGGGTTTGCTTTTATTCCTTATGGGGTTAATAGATAGTCAAGAAAATTGTTTATTGATGCCCTGAAAGTGCATTTGAGTGGATTTAATCTCATGTTGAATTTTCTTAGTATTTTGAAAGTTTTTTGTAGATCATTT
>JXCR01063216.1:203491-216273 GCA_002079205.1 Phalaenopsis hybrid cultivar | reverse complement strand
TGGTAAGTAGCCACATTATTTTTAATCCCAAAGTGCATTACATTGTTACAAAATACAAATTCACTCTTTATAAAAATTTTCTTTGTGTCAGCCGGGTCCATTTTTATTTTGTGATATTCAGAGAAGGCGTCTAGGAAATTCATCACTGAGTGGCCGATCGTTGAGTCCGCCCGTGCATTGATCATTGACAATAGGTAACTATCTTTCAGACAGGTAGAGTTTAGGTTTTTGAAGTCAACAAACATCTTCCACTTACATTTCTCCTTTTGCACCGTTACTGTGTTCGATATCCAGGCCAGATATTGTACCTCTCGGACATATCTGGCCTTCGACAGTTTTTGCATCTCTTTTCAGATTAGTTTGACTAAGGTGATGGCCTAAGACCTCATCTTTTGCTTCATCGATCGAGCGCTAAGATTGACATTGAAACCGTGGATGCAACATCGACCGGTGTCCCTGATATTTTGGTAGCTGACCAGACAAAAACATCTCAATGGTCTCAGAGGGTCTTGATTAGCACATCTTTCCACCCTGTATCAAAATTTTCACTTTTTTGAAAAAAAATTACCCTTGCTTTCGGTCGCCTCGATTTTAAGAGTGGTCTCGCTGGTCTCGAGACCTTTATCGTGCAGGTTTTGAAGATCAAGCAGATCCTGCTCCATGTGTCCGACCACCCAGAGGAAGCATGTCCGGGACTGCTGGAGGTTAGCACAGACGATAATGACCTCCTCGTCACCAGAAAACTTTATCTTCATATTGTATGTTGAAGTTACGATCTTAAAATTGTTGAGTAGGGGACCTCTGAAGATGGCGTTGTGGGTTGGCGACAAATCGACCATCAGGAAATCTTCCATATTGTCGAACTGTTTGTCATTTTCCCCCCAGGTGATCAATAGGGCTAAGATTCCCAAGACTTCTTTGCCTCGTGCCATAGAAGCCATAGAGTGAGCCAAAAACTGCTATCAATCGGTCGCTTTTCAAGCCCATTTTATCAAACACTAATTTAAAAAGGATGTCACGGAGCTTTTGTATCGATGAGGATGCTACCAATCTGGTAGTTGCTTACTAAGGCGGTAATGACTATACCATCATCATAAGTATTTCTCTTGGAGGGAAAATCTGCGTTAGTGAAAGTGATGGGGGGATGTGAGCTGTGTTTTAGGGCAAAGGCGGCNGCTACCAATCTGGTAGTTGCTTACTAAGGCGGTAATGACTATACCATCATCATAAGTATTTCTCTTGGAGGGCAAATCTGCGTTAGTGAAAGTGATGGGGGGGATGTGAGCTGTGTTTTAGGGCAAAGGCGGTTGTGCACATTTCTCTTGACTGAAGCCTCTTATGGCTGGTTCGGTGGGATGATTCTCCATCTCCTCCGAAAATGGTTGGGACTATATCGGCGATGTGAATTGCATGCGCTCGAATCGACTCATCCGAAATTTCTTCTACTGGNTGGTTCGGTGGGATGATTCTCCATCTCCTCCGAAAATGGTTGGGACTATATCAGCGATGTGAATTGCATGCGCTCGGATCGACTCATCCGAAATTTCTTCTACTAAAGTTTTCCCTACCGCTGGGTGGTTGCTCCTGATGCCACAAGCTCCTTTAGTTTGTCAACCTTGATCGGCTCCTCGATCAGAATCAGAAGGTGTCGACAATACTCNCCTTGTAAGATTCCAGAGAAGGGATTTTGAATCTTTCTAGGGGCTTATCTTCAGAAATTTATCAAGAGAACGTATTTTCTAGTTGGCGGGCGCCATAATGCACCTGAATTGTTGCCAATCCGTTAGTGCCGACTCAGCACTATCGAAGTACTGAGAATCTCTTTCCCTTTCCACAAACAAGAGTGCCCTTCAGCTTTTGGGCCCTGACCTATTTTCTCGGGGGTTTTGCTCCCTTCCCCATGCCAATGCTTTTTTGAGGACATCCATCATTTGGTCTTTCAGCTTCTGGATTTGCTACCACACAAACTTCATAGTGCACTCCATATTACCGATGTATCTGTTGGGGTTTTCTTTGCTTTATACTATCTCCCTTCTTGTCTGTGACATGATTCACTCTCGATACATCTTTTAGGATGTTGAATCCGAATTTGTCCGTGAATCACACTTAAGGAATATGACATAGATAAAAAAAAGAGAGAGAGAGAGGGAAATGAACAGTAATGAACAATTATTTGATTTGCTGATTAGCTTTTTTCATAAAATGATTCCCCTATTTATAGAGAAGGTTCTACAATACGTGAAATTAAATGTTTGTCATGCTTTAATTGGGACTTTATAGGATATTTTAGATATTTTACATGTACATGTTTACGACCCGTTTACGACCCGACCGACTAAACACTGCCGTTGCCGGTCCCAAGCCCGGATGAGAAAAGTGGAGGGTTGCGTTAGGTAGTCGACAGCGAGCGTAAAACTTGTCGAAAAAATCATGACATGAATCATGACATGTTTACGACCCGACTACCCTCTAACTCGGATGGCTAAAAAGTGGGCCTTAGTTTGACAAGACATGTTTGTCCGACTGTGTTGAATTAGGGTTGCCTTTCTGCCTTTGATGGTCTTCAGATAGGCAAAACTTGACTCGATATACTTGGCTTTGCGGTCGGCTATTCTAGTCTGGCTATCGACTATCAATACATGAATGAGAAGTTCCTATTAGCAGAGTAAAGATAGGCTATTAAGGAGAGTGTGAATTACTGTATCTCTGATAAATAGCTCATTCCTTGACGAGGGGGTCCTCCGGGATGCTTTGTGGATTATATTATTGCCGGTTCTGGACCTGCTGAAGAATCTTAAGGGCATTCGTGAGATGGCTTACTCTGATGAACTCTTCCCTCGAGTCGGGTTGTGGCGAGAGGCAAGTCGATGCCTTTGCTCGACTTGACTGGCCTAGTCCTTGGTTTGGGTGGTTTACTACAGGTCGACCTCCAACCCTGTTGTAGGGGTTGCATTTGGTCAAGTAGGTCCTTTGATCTTCTGCTAGTGAGCCCTCATTAATTGTATTTTTTTGTCTCCTGGTTCGTTGGTTCTTCTCTAGATTCGTGCTGGTGCATTCTTGATGCACAACTACTTTATGGAATATCATTAAGGTGTTGTAACTGGGATTAATTTTTATCAGTTAGGTGTATATTCTTATTAGAAACTTCAATTTATTTTATATAAGATAAATTGGTGATATTTTTGATGTGATATTAAAGATTTGGGTGTATATATGTAAATTCTTAAGCACGGTTTAGGGTAAAAGGAAAGCTATATAGTTTTCATGCGCTTAACTGGCCTACGGAGTTGAAGCATGTAGTAAAATTCGCACATCATACCATTTTACCGTGTCGTGCTGTAATACTGCACGTTTGGTTCTCGCTCATTATAAAATAGTACTTTAGGTTTCATGATTTGATTTAACATGTATCATGGTAAACATCATCAATTTTTGCTTCTCTTCATTGATTTTTGGTGCACTTACATACAATTCAATTCTTATGTATTTACAAATCTTACACCGAAACTTTACTTTTTAAACCATCTAAATATTTCGTATCACATAGAATATACCACTATTTTAATTTTAAAAAAGTGAAATACACTTTTTCATACATAGATTAGGTGGCATATATATAAAAATTGAAATTTAGGTGTTAGATATGTAAATACATAGAAATTAAGTGATTTATATGTAAATCTTCCTTACTTTTTTTGTCAGTCATTTTGTTGATTCTTCATTTTTTCATTGGAGCTGGTCATTTATTTGTGATTTACCTCCGCACACTCGGTCTCTGGCTAGTTTTCCCGTATGTTTTTTGTTGGTTTTGCAGTTTGCTCTTGTAGCTTCTCAGTTACTGACTTACAAGCTTCTTCTTAAGAATGTTTCCCAATATATTCTCTCATCACTTCTTGATAGCTCATCTTCACATTCTGTTTCCTTCCTGCTGCTTTTACCTCTTGGTTTTAATAATCTTTCAATCTCACAAGTATTGTTTATTTTTTAAGTATTTTCTTACCACTTCTTTTTTTCAAACATTTATCCTTTTTTTTTTTTGGAAATTTGCAAGCATAGTACACAATTCTTATGTATTTACATATCTCACACTTGAACTTTCATATTTACATATATACCACTTTGGTGCTTTAAACCTATGCATGAAAATGTATATTTTCATGTTGAAAAGTTGTAACAGTGCCCTTTTTGATGTGATAGTAAAGATTTGAGTGCTATGTGTGTAAATATTGAAGTTTAGGTGTGAGATATATAAATACATAAGAATTGTGTGCTATTTATGTAAATGCCCCTTTTCTTTGCTTTAGGATAGTTGAAAATTTTTGTTATTAAATGTATCATTATAATATTAAAAATTATTTCCTATTATGATGTAAATTTGGCTAATTAAATAATTATTTTACATATATAACATATGTATATATGATATCAAGTCGCGAGCTCTCTAGTTACTAAAAGCATCGCTCCTTATCGGACATTAATGCAAATCAAGAACTTTTGCCCATTTCATTGCACTTACACTTTGCAAATACTGGGTTGAGGGACTGTAATTATTAGTAAATAAAGAAAATGTTATTCCAAATAATACTTCTCAAACCTTATATCTACAATGTTAACAGATTTTCTACATAATTTATTATGCCGCTTGCTATACGTGTGAACAGTTTGGTTTATGAGGAGGTTGTGTGCTAACAATATATCTTTCATGATATGCAATATAGAGATGATAATTAAATTATATTAACTTTAGCTGTTGTATAGACAATTTCTATTTTAATATTCGTGGGAAAGGGAAATAGACATAATTTGTGAAATCTTATATATCATAATAAGCAGCAAACTTTTTTCTTTATGCTTTTCTTTTCTGGGAGATTCAGCCTAATCTTGTACCCTTCTTAAACTTCAATCAGGTGTGATTTGAGTATTATTAATTTTTTAGGGCATTTACATACATACCACCCAATTCCTATGTATTTACATACCTAACACCTCAACTTCGCTTTTTTACATTTATACCATCCAAATCTTCCATATTACATAAAAAATATGATTATTTTTAACTTTTAAGAAGTGAATACACCTTTTCATGCGTAGGTAAGGTGGTACACATAAAATGTGAAGTTTAAGTGTTAGATATGTAAATATGTAAGAATTTTGTGGTATGTATGCAAATCTTCCTTTTTTATGAAATGAAATTCTGACAAAGGCCACTTGTTTTTGTTAAAATGCAGAAATGGTACATGGAATTATCGAAGTTAAAGGCAAGATATGAATCTCTGCAGCAATCCCAGAGGTTCTATTTCTTAATTAATCATACCTTTTCTGTGCACTTTTCTGTAAATGCTGTTTGAGAAATTCTAAATTTATAAGGGTGTCAGACGGTCATAACTGCATATGTGTGGTTTTAATTTCAATAACTGCATATGTGATCTATTAATTGAAATTTTTCACAAAGGCATTTGCTTGGGGAAGATCTAGATGCACTTAGTTTGAAGGACTTGGAGCATCTGGAGCAGCAACTAGAATCAGCACTGTCACTAGGCAGGAAAAGAAGGGTATTTTAAAATTTCTATATTTCATTTTTGTAAGATTATCTGGTTCCATTGAAATATATTTGATAATTGTTCTTGTAATTCCATCAGGTGATCTGTAATTGTATTATATAAATCTTTGCTTTTTGTTAAATCTTTAAATTTATAATTATGTATCTTGTGCTATATGCAGGCTTAATTAGATAATGTAGATAAAAATGCTAGATATGATGAGCAACAAATATAGTTTAGGCTTTTCCGTCGTTGCCTCCATTGCCTCCGTTGCTTGTGAATTTTGTCCTTTTTTCTCACCCAATTTGTTTGTTAGTAAATTTTTTATTTGCATAACATTTGGATTCATGTCATGTAGCTTGTCTAATTTTCAATCTATTTCTTTTTATATGATTCTCTTGAGACATCTTTTTTTAACCACTTAGTTTTTACTTTCGAAGTTATATCCTCATCTAAATTTTAATTGTTCTTCATAATAATATCCAAATTACATAATTGAGTTAAATTTATTACACCTAATTTGTTGCTTAATGCATCAAAAAGTGTACTTTTCCTCGGAGATACACTTATTAGTTAGCCTTCAGATGGAGTTTCTATGGGCTTATTGTAATTTTAGACCACGTTACGGACAAAAATAACAATTTTGTTCCTTGAAATTGCCCAAAATTCATTTCACAGCATGTTATGGACAAAAATAACAAATTTGTACCCTGCAATATGTATATAAAATGCATTTCTTTCAATAGCATGTTAGTTGATCAAATTTACGTTGGCTTGATTTGTTTCTTGTAATTTATTCCTAATTATTGGACATCAATATCCTTATTTTTTACATTTTGTTTTTTAATGAAATTGCAGACCGAGATAATGCTGAACCAGATGGAAGAGCTAAAGAAGAAGGTAAGTGTGTTAAACTTGTGCACTGTCCATTTAAACTGAACTTTTATATTATTTAACTTATAATCGCAAATCTACCTACTGGTTTCAAATCATTATTATCTTGATACAAAGATTGAGAGTGACTATTATAATTGCAATGGAGAGCCTCTTAAAAATCTTTATTTTAACACTTATCATCAGCATATTAAATCATATATTAAAAAGCAATACTCAAAAAATTATGGGGATCAACAACCTTATCATAATAATAGTGGATTTTATGCAGAATTTTTGATGATTTCTTTCCCAATTCCCTTCCCCTTCCCCACTTCTCTATCTAGTTCTTCCTCAAAATTCGATGCCTCCTCTCTTTCTCTCTTTAATCATAGAACTTGTATGTTCTCTCTCCTATCCAAAAATTAGATGGGAGATTTACATTCTCGCTGCTTGAGCAAGCAAGGTGGAGAATGAGGGAACCCTAATTAAAGTTTCTAGAAATATCATGTGCACGTGATCTCTTTGTATATATAGGCTACCTTCTACTATGCATATAATCGGCTGCTTGCTTACTTGGTGCTTCCATCAAGCATCCAAATGACATTTTTATCAAGGCTCTTTATGTTGTAGCTTTATGTTGTAGAAAAATTTCATACTCCGGATCCATTTCAACCATGAAGCTTTTTTGCCCTTTTTCCCTTTAATTGTTAATCATTTACCATATGAAAGAGATACATAACTCAATATCTACTCCACAAAAANTATGTTGTAGCTTTATGTTGTAGAAAAATTTCATACTCCGGATCCATTTCAACCATGAAGCTTTTTTGCCCTCTTTCCATTTAATTGTTAATCATTTACCATATGAAAGAGATACATAACTCAATATCTACTCCACAAAAGTCGACAACAAGATATTCAACATCTACATGCAAATAGCAAGCTGAGTTTCTTGATTCATATTTAGTTTTTGTGGGTTTTGTATTAGTTAGACAACTAGTGCCCTTGATATTTAAATATTTAAATTTAAACTTTGTGAGTGATAAAATTAAATCTAAAATCTCCCCCTCTCTCTCTCCCCCTCTCTCTCTCTTAACACACACACACTGAAAAAGTATTAGCATGAATCTCGAGGAGATTTGACAGCACAGATATGACAAGGCGTTCCAAAGGAGGGTCCGCCGATAGGAAGTTCGGAGGTCCAATTGTCTGATCAGAAGCATCAATACCAAGATTAACCAAGACAACCAAGCGGCTCGAACCTGAGCGGTTCTACCAGAAGTGAAGTGTAGGGGAATCCAAGTTATTCCCCATGATAAAGCCAACGTAAGGGAAAAGCTAGCCCCTCGGGTCCTACAATTTTCTCTGAGGCATTCAACTAGGAAGGAAAACCTTATTTCGTTTAGGGGGACTCACTTCCACCTTTAGTTTGTTGAGGAAAGAATATCTTTATCCATTTAGGTGGTCTTACACCGTACCTACGATTTTGATCTAACATGCTTGTTACATTAGGGAGGAATGCCTTATTCCATTAAAGGGTGTCTCACAACCAACCTAAGAGGTAAACAAGGTAATCAGATCGAGAATGGTTGGATTATCTCGTGTAATTTAAGTCGCCTATTCTGCTCCATCATAAGAAACCGATCAAGATTTAACTGTGGTTCTCGTCGAGTGAAGCTTGAGGATGAAAGGAGCTCCATCTGGTCTGCATAAGAAACTGACACAAGCTTGATTTAACTGTGTTATGCTCCCTCATGAAAAAACCGACACAAGTTTCTTGGAAGAGCTCCATCAGTTTTACAGTCCTAATGAGTGCCTCGTTCGCTGGAATCGAGCCGAAGAGCTTTTGAGAGAACTTGGGAGCCATTGGGAATAAATGCGGAGAGAAGGAAAGCTTTGGGAAGAAAGAAAAACTAGAGAAAGAGAATGGAACAACCACATGATAAAATGAACCCTTGGCCCTATTTATAGGGTGAGTAAGGTAGCTGAACCGCCGTAGGGGCAAAAGCTTCATTTGCCACCCTAGAACCACGATGACAAAGAGTCACGTTGACAAATAATTCAAGACAAAATAAAATAAAGTTTTATTTCATAAAAAAAAATTGCAAAATATCACTCGAAAGCTACTGTGAGGAAATATTTTACAAAAATATTATTCGTCGCTTCAGCCAAGACAAACTCTCACTGAAGCAGTCTCTTGTACAAAACCTCGCTCCTTAAGCTAAAGCTGTCTACCGATTGATCTCCACCTTGAGCTAGGATGTAAAGAAGCCTCTTGAACGACCACCAGTTCTGCGTGAAGTGTCGTTGTTTCCTCACGAAGGATGGTCATCTCTACATGGAGGGCGGTCTTCTCTCCCTCTATCCGATCCACCTTCTCAATACAAGCTAGCAGCCCACACATTTCCTCATCTTGAGGAAAGCCAGCTGTCGCGGCAAAGGAGTCCTCCATCTCTCGCAGGCGGTGAGTCAGTGATTCAGGGAAAATCTGGCTTTCTTAGATCGCCTCTACTTAAGCCTCGCTAGGCTTGTCCGAACAGTTTGTGCCTTCGTCCTTGCCTGGGAGTCAACTGCCTTCAGTTGGTCCTTGAGTCACAGTAGCTGGCGCTCGAGTCGAGTTTGGGCTAAGGTTTGCTGAGAGAGAATCAACAGTCATGATCTCTGTGACATAATGAGCTGCACCAAAATACATCATAAAGAGGAATTTCAGAAAATGAAAATTAAATCGAGCAAGACCGAAATTTTTTCGTACCAAGGACTCGATCCCACTCGGACGTGGTAGACGGTACCTCACCCTCACCAGCTTTCTCCCGCGCCATGATTGGCGGTAGAGCATCAGCTATCTCCTGTACCTCGACGGTGTCACATTGTCGGTCGCTCCCAGTTTGGCTCGATCCGCAGACATGGTCTGACCTTCGACGGGAAGCAGAATCGACGACTTGGCTGGAGAAACCGTTGGCTTGGAAGGAGGAACCACAAGCTTAGGAGGATCAATCGATCGGCCTTCGACCTCTAGTTGAGTATTTTCTTGTTGGCGGCNTCTCCCTCTATCCGATCCACCTTCTCAATACAAGCTAGCAGCCCACACATTTCCTCATCTTGAGGAAAGCCAACCGTCGAGGCAAAGGAGTCCTCCATCTCTCGCAGGCGGTGAGTCAGTGATTCAGGGAAAATTTGGCTTTCTTCGATCGCCTCTACTTAAGCCTCGCTAGGCTTGTCCGAACAGTTTTGTCCCTTCGTCCTTGCCTGGGAGTCAACTGCCTTCAATTGGTCCTTGAGTCACAGTAGCTGGCGCTCGAGTCGAGTTTGGGCTAAGGTTTGCTGAGAGAGAATCAGCAGTCATGATCTCTGTGACATAATGGGCTGCACCAAAATACATCATAAAGAGGAATTTCAGAAAATGAAAATTAAATCGAGGAAGACCGAAATTTTTTCGTACCAAGGACTCGATCCCACTCGGACGTGGTAGACGGTACCTCACCCTCACCAGCTTTCTCCCACACCATGATTGGCGATAGAGCATCAGCTATCCTTGTACCTCGACGGTGTCACATTGTCGGTCGCTCCCAGTTTGGCTCGATCCGTAGACTTGGTCTGACCTTCGACGAGAAGCAGAATCGACGACTTGGCTGGAGAAACCGTTGGCTTGGAAGGAGGAACCGCAGGCTTAGGAGGATCGATCGATCGGCCTTCGACCTCTGGTTGAGTATTTTCTTGTTGGCGGTCATAGAGCAAATTGGATGATCTCACCTGGTCCTCTCGATTAGGTGTCTTCCTCTTCTTCGACACAACCTTGTTGTTCTTCTTCTCTCCCTCCAGTCGAGGCTATGACTTCATCTCATCGAAGGCCTTCATATAGGTTGCCTTATCATACGCCTTGGATCACGTCGCCGTTCTGCCTACCATGTTATCGCTCAGAGTTAGACNCTCATCGAAGGCCTTCATATAGGTTGCCTTATCATACGCCTTGGATCACGTCGCCGTTCTGCCTACCATGTTCTCGCTCAGAGTTCAGACAACTCAAAATAAGGAGAAGAAAGGGAGAGAGATGAAATATATCGTCCCTTCACGCTCTATTTATAGAAATGTTGGGCACCAAAATCTAAGGAATTCAATTATTGAATTATTGAATTTTCATAAATAAGTTTTATTTTTGCATTAATTTCTTTTGTTTTTATCGCAACACNTCCCTTCACGCTCTATTTATAGAAATGTTGGGCACCAAAATCTAAGGAATTCAATTATTGAATTATTGAATTGTCATAAATAAAATTTATTTTTGCATTAATTTCTTTTGTTTTTATCGCAACATGACTTTCAAGAATAAAGAGAATCAGTGAACTAAATATGTATGCAAAAAAGTGTCAGCATAAATCTCAAGGAGATCTGACGACACAGACAGGACAAGGTTTGTCAAATGATGGCCTACCAATAAGGGACTCGGAGGCCCAATTGTTTGATCGTAAACGTCAAGTCCAATATTGAACAAAGCAACCAAGCCGTTCGAATCTGAGCGGTTCAACCTGAAGCGAAGTGCAGGGAATCCAAGCCATTCCTCACGATGTAGCCAACCTCATGGGAAAGCTAACCCCTCGGGCCATACAATTCCCTGGCATTCAACTGCCACCCCGAACATCATGAAGAATCACTGAGACAAGCTTCAGCCATCCCTCAAAACCTCTTCTTTTAAGGACAACCTCTTCTTTTAAATTTTCTGATATCTTTGGCCAATTTATCTAGTCTTTATCTTATATGAATCCTTTTTTGAGTAACTCAACTTTTCTCTTGAGCCCATTATGTTCAATAGGATTCATTTTATAATGGGGAAAGTTGAGAGGATGTGAACCTTTGACTAAATTGNGCCGTTCGAATCTGAGCGGTTCAACCTGAAGCGAAGTGCAGGGAATCCAAGCCATTCCTCACGATGTAGCCAGCCTCATGGGAAAGCTAACCCCTCGGGCCATACAGTTCCCTGGCATTCAACTGCCACCCCAAACATCATGAAGAATCACTGAGACAAGCTTCAGCCATCCCTCAAAACCTCTTCTTCTAAGGACAACTACATATAAGATTACGGTGATTCATCATCTACCAGATAACTTAGCTCTGCCTTGTCTACAGGAGTTCATTATAAAAAATTGAGGGTTCGCGGCCAGACTTGATCAATAGATTGACACAACTTAGTTGACCGAATCAATCTTGCTGACCCTTTGCTAGTAAGAGTCCAGCCAACCAACAAAATCAAACCCAAAACGATCAACACATCTCTCTAATTTTGCCAACTGGCACAATCTATTAATGGCTCGCGAGTCTAGCCAGTCCAGCCAGCCAATCTTTAGAGCAGCCAGGCTCTAGGCCCACATTCGTACAGTCTTCACTAGAGCAGATGCATAAATGTAACCTCATATATTGTACCCCCATTTCTTTGTCATTAAGGGATCATTCATATCACTATTCACTACCGTGCATTTCTCTCTCCCTCTCTCATGTCTTACACTCTATTCCTTGGGTGTGATTCACAGATAAATTAAGATCCAACAATATTATTATATATATTAGAAGTAATATTAGCAAAAAAGACCTTGGTGCATGGAGAAAAAAATAAAACATTTTTCAAACTTTTATTTGCCTTTTCTTTTTATTGGATGTTACTAATTCAAATTTCATATATGGAAAAATCATATGTATCATTCATTTGTTCCTTAGTTATTAAAATTAACAAGGAAAGTTAGATGTCAAAATAAAAGATGACATCAGTATTGGTGGTGTTTAAATTTTCTGATATCTTTGGCCAATTTATCTAGTCTTTATCTTATATGAATCCTTTTTTGAGTAACTCAACTTTTCTCTTGAGCCCATTATGTTCAATAGGATTCATTTTATAATGGGGAAAGTTGAGAGGATGTGAACCTTTGACTAAATTAATGATGTATTGAATGAACCTTAATTGGGGGCAACGTATTAGGTAGTTAATTTATTAGGTGCAACATTATTAAATTAAAAAAAAAAGTGAGAGACTATCTACAAAAGCTTAATATTTTTATAGCCTTTTAACACAATAGATATAATTTTTTAAAGATTTAACTTTATTAAGTTGTACTTTTTTAGCTTATGTGATTCATAATGTTAATCTTGGTAATTATTTAATTATTTTTATTAAGCATCATATATGATGGACTGATTTGATTTTTTATAAAATCAAGGTTGAGAGTCATCCTAAATTATAGTCAATGAGAACACCTGCTTAGGTTTACACGTGTCTAAGCATCATTGAGAAAATTTTATCCATTTCTTTCAAATTTATTCCCTAATAATAAATTTGCACTTTAATTCTGTGGTCTAAAATAAGGAGAAAACATTTGTTTC
>JXCR01063216.1:163777-198145 GCA_002079205.1 Phalaenopsis hybrid cultivar | reverse complement strand
CCACACACATCCACAAGCACATTAATATTCTCAAATCCCTTATAAACTTCCAAAATATTCTTCATAATAATTATAGAATGGCTTCTCATCCCATCATTGAAAACCTTACTAAATCTTGGATCCTTAGCATGGTACTCAAACTCATTCAATCCATCATGAGCTCTATTGAAGGCCACCCCTCCATGCAATATTGCATCCTTTAAATGGTACCTTTTAACAAAAAGTTAGAACAATATTAGCTCATTAAATTTTAAAATGCTTAAAAATTCATATTAAAGTTCTTAGCCACTAAAATATAGCCAAACTGATTATAAATAGAGGCATTTAAATACATACCACACAATTTTTATGTAGTTATCTCTCTAGCATCTAAAATCTCATTTTTTTAATGCACAAAACTCAAAATTTTTAACATCACGTCAAAAATATTACCATCACTGTATTTTTAAAAGTGAAATACAACTTTTCATGCATAAATTTATGACACCAAAATATTATGTATTGGATACCTAAATACATAAAAATCATGTGATATGTATGCAAATTTTCGTTATGAATATGATAAGAGCCATCAATGGTCTCTAGATCTATAGGGTTCATTATAGTCAAAATGTCAGATTATTCTTCAATTTTTCTAACTACCGTTATATAGTCATCCCTTAGAAAGAGTATATATGAAAGCTATTTTAGTCGCATATTAAAACATGGTGCGTTTGGTGCAGCTTGTGCTTATCTAAAAACGCGGACCGCGGGGTTTGATCTGCATTCCACATTTAGTGTAAAAAATCAACAGAGTTTTCGGATAAACTGCTCAAACGCAGTTTCTAAACAGTGATGTAATAATTTCAAAACGCCACCGTAGTGGATAAATTACCCCCACACGGAGCTTAGATTGATATTTTTATATATTCTATGATTAAAAAGATTACGAGATCATTTCGATTTCTTCTAATTATNTATTATTTAACTTATAATCGCAAATCTACCTACTGGTTTCAAATCATTATTATCTTGATACAACCTATTTCCATTATCCACCACAAATGACATTCATCAACAAAGATTGAGAGTGACCATTATAATTGCAATGGAGAGCCTCTTAAAAATCTTTATTTTAACACTTATCATCAGCATATTAAATCTTATATTAAAAAGCAATACTCAAAAAATTATGGGGATCAACAGCCTTATCATAATAATAGTGGATTTTATGCAGAATTTTTTGATGATTTCTTTCCCAATTCCCTTCCCCTTCCCCACTTCTCTATCTAGTTCTTCCTCAAAATTCGATGCCTCCTCTCTTTCTCTCTTTAATCATAGAACTTGTATGTTCTCTCTCCTATCCAAAAATTAGATGGGAGATTTACATTCTCGCTGCTTGAGCAAGCAAGGTGGAGAATGAGGGAACCCTAATTAAAGTTTCTAGAAATATCATGTGCATGTGATCTCTTTGTATATATAGGCTACCTTCTACTATGCATATAATCGGCTGCTTGCTTACTTGGTGCTTCCATCAAGCATCCAAATGACATTTTTATCAAGGCTCTTTATGTTGTAGCTTTATGTTGTAGAAAAATTTCATACTCCGGATCCATTTCAACCATGAAGCTTTTTTGCCCTTTTTCCCTTTAATTGTTAATCATTTACCATATGAAAGAGATACATAACTCAATATCTACTCCACAAAAATCGACAACAAGATATTCAACATCTACATGCAAATAGCAAGCTGAGTTTCTTGATTCATATTTAGTTTTTGTGGGTTTTGTATTAGTTAGACAACTAGTGCCCTTGATATTTAAATATTTAAATTTAAACTTTGTGAGTGATAAAATTAAATCTAAAATCTCTCTTTCTCTCTCTCCCCCTCTCTCTCTCTTAACACACACACACTGAAAAAGTATTAGCATGAATCTCGAGGAGATTTGACAGCACAGATATGACAAGGCGTTCCAAAGGAGGGTCCGCCGATAGGAAGTTCGGAGGTCCA
Source organism: Phalaenopsis hybrid cultivar (assembly GCA_002079205.1). Lineage (NCBI taxonomy): Eukaryota > Viridiplantae > Streptophyta > Magnoliopsida > Asparagales > Orchidaceae > Phalaenopsis > Phalaenopsis hybrid cultivar. Next base: position 196,155 of record JXCR01063216.1, on the reverse strand, counting down.
ATTGTCTGATCAGAAGCATCAATACCAAGATTAACCAAGACAACCAAGCGGCTCGAACCTGAGCGGTTCTACCAGAAGTGAAGTGTAGGGGAATCCAAGTTATTCCCCATGATAAAGCCAACGTAAGGGAAAAGCTAGCCCCTCGGGTCCTACAATTTTCTCTGAGGCATTCAACTAGGAAGGAAAACCTTATTTCGTTTAGGGGGACTCACTTCCACCTTTAGTTTGTTGAGGAAAGAATATCTTTATCCATTTAGGTGGTCTTACACCGTACCTACGATTTTGATCTAACATGCTTGTTACATTAGGGAGGAATGCCTTATTCCATTAAAGGGTGTCTCACAACCAACCTAAGAGGTAAACAAGGTAATCAGATCGAGAATGGTTGGATTATCTCGTGTAATTTAAGTCGCCTATTCTGCTCCATCATAAGAAACCGATCAAGATTTAACTGTGGTTCTCGTCGAGTGAAGCTTGAGGATGAAAGGAGCTCCATCTGGTCTGCATAAGAAACTGACACAAGCTTGATTTAACTGTGTTATGCTCCCTCATGAAAAAACCGACACAAGTTTCTTGGAAGAGCTCCATCAGTTTTACAGTCCTAATGAGTGCCTCGTTCGCTGGAATCGAGCCGAAGAGCTTTTGAGAGAACTTGGGAGCCATTGGGAATAAATGCGGAGAGAAGGAAAGCTTTGGGAAGAAAGAAAAACTAGAGAAAGAGAATGGAACAACCACATGATAAAATGAACCCTTGGCCCTATTTATAGGGTGAGTAAGGTAGCTGAACCGCCGTAGGGGCAAAAGCTTCATTTGCCACCCTAGAACCACGATGACAAAGAGTCACGTTGACAAATAATTCAAGACAAAATAAAATAAAGTTTTATTTCATAAAAAAAAATTGCAAAATATCACTCGAAAGCTACTGTGAGGAAATATTTTACAAAAATATTATTCGTCGCTTCAGCCAAGACAAACTCTCACTGAAGCAGTCTCTTGTACAAAACCTCGCTCCTTAAGCTAAAGGCGTCTACCGATTGATCTCCACCTTGAGCTAGGATGTAAAGAAGCCTCTTGAACGACCACCAGTTCTGCGTGAAGTGTCGTTGTTTCCTCACGAAGGATGGTCATCTCTACATGGAGGGCGGTCTTCTCTCCCTCTATCCGATCCACCTTCTCAATACAAGCTAGCAGCCCACACATTTCCTCATCTTGAGGAAAGCCAACCGTCGAGGCAAAGGAGTCCTCCATCTCTCGCAGGCGGTGAGTCAGTGATTCAGGGAAAATTTGGCTTTCTTCGATCGCCTCTACTTAAGCCTCGCTAGGCTTGTCCGAACAGTTTTGTCCCTTCGTCCTTGCCTGGGAGTCAACTGCCTTCAATTGGTCCTTGAGTCACAGTAGCTGGCGCTCGAGTCGAGTTTGGGCTAAGGTTTGCTGAGAGAGAATCAGCAGTCATGATCTCTGTGACATAATGGGCTGCACCAAAATACATCATAAAGAGGAATTTCAGAAAATGAAAATTAAATCGAGGAAGACCGAAATTTTTTCGTACCAAGGACTCGATCCCACTCGGACGTGGTAGACGGTACCTCACCCTCACCAGCTTTCTCCCACACCATGATTGGCGATAGAGCATCAGCTATCCTTGTACCTCGACGGTGTCACATTGTCGGTCGCTCCCAGTTTGGCTCGATCCGTAGACTTGGTCTGACCTTCGACGAGAAGCAGAATCGACGACTTGGCTGGAGAAACCGTTGGCTTGGAAGGAGGAACCGCAGGCTTAGGAGGATCGATCGATCGGCCTTCGACCTCTGGTTGAGTATTTTCTTGTTGGCGGTCATAGAGCAAATTGGATGATCTCACCTGGTCCTCTCGATTAGGTGTCTTCCTCTTCTTCGACACAACCTTGTTGTTCTTCTTCTCTCCCTCCAGTCGAGGCTATGACTTCATCTCATCGAAGGCCTTCATATAGGTTGCCTTATCATACGCCTTGGATCACGTCGCCGTTCTGCCTACCATGTTATCGCTCAGAGTTAGACAACTCAAAACAAGGAGAAGAAAGGGAGAGAGATGAAAGATATCGTCCCTTCACGCTCTATTTATAGAAATGTTGGGCACCAAAATCTAAGGAATTCAATTATTGAATTATTGAATTTTCATAAATAAGTTTTATTTTTGCATTAATTTCTTTTGTTTTTATCGCAACACGACTTTCAAGAATAAAGAGAATCAGTGAACTAAATATGTATGCAAAAAAGTGTCAGCATAAATCTCAAGGAGATCTGACGACACAGACAGGACAAGGTTTGTCAAATGATGGCCTACCAATAAGGGACTCGAAGGCCCAATTGTTTGATTGTAAACGTCAAGTCCAATATTGAACAAAGCAACCAAGCCGTTCGAATCTGAGCGGTTCAACCTGAAGCGAAGTGCAGGGAATCCAAGCCATTCCTCACGATGTAGCCAACCTCATGGGAAAGCTAACCCCTCGGGCCATACAGTTCCCTGGCATTCAACTGCCACCCCGAACATCATGAAGAATCACTGAGACAAGCTTCAGCCATCCCTCAAAACCTCTTCTTTTAAGGACAACCTCTTCTTTTAAATTTTCTGATATCTTTGGCCAATTTATCTAGTCTTTATCTTATATGAATCCTTTTTTGAGTAACTCAACTTTTCTCTTGAGCCCATTATGTTCAATAGGATTCATTTTATAATGGGGAAAGTTGAGAGGATGTGAACCTTTGACTAAATTGATGATGTATTGAATGAACCTTAATTGGGGGCAACGTATTAGGTAGTTAATTTATTAGGTGCAACATTATTAAATTAAAAAAAAAAGTGAGAGACTATCTACAAAAGCTTAATATTTTTATAGCCTTTTAACACAATAGATATAATTTTTTAAAGATTTAACTTTATTAAGTTGTACTTTTTTAGCTTATGTGATTCATAATGTTAATCTTGGTAATTATTTAATTATTTTTATTAAGCATCATATATGATGGACTGATTTGATTTTTTATAAAATCAAGGTTGAGAGTCATCCTAAATTATAGTCAATGAGAACACCTGCTTAGGTTTACACGTGTCTAAGCATCATTGAGAAAATTTTATCCATTTCTTTCAAATTTATTCCCTAATAATAAATTTGCACTTTAATTCTGTGGTCTAAAATAAGGAGAAAACATTTGTTTCTTCTCAAGATCAATGCAAGTCATTTGGCATAAATAGATTTTTATCAATTCCTCAAGAAAACACAGCTCTAAAGAGAATTGGAAATATTTGAAACCCGTTTACTGAAGAAATTGTCATATTCTCTTTTTATTCTCAAACTAGACTATTTCCATTTTGCTGCTTGTATCATGCTTCAATAAAAATTGCTTTTTTTTGCGGCTATGTTGTCAGAGTTGTAGTGTTTGTAATGCTAGAAGTTTGGAAAATTTACATGTATACCACACAATTCCTATGTATTTCCGTGTCTAATGCTCAAAGTTTGAAATTTACACTTATAACACCTTGTTGTCATAAACTTATGCATGAAAGTGTGTATTCACTTTTAAAAAGTTGGTGACGGTGGTATTTTTGATATGATGTTAAAAAATTATGTGTTATGCATGCAATATGAATGTTTAGCTATTTAAATACAAAATAATTGTGTGGTATTTACGTAAATCTTCCTAAAAGTTAATTTATTTCAGTCATCAACATATTGTATAGAACTAACAATCCTTGAATTGCAGCTTGCGGCAGAATATAGACCTATGAGATCAATCCACAGATCCTGGGGACACGATGCTGTAGCCCCAGCTGGTGCATTCTCTAATTATCCTAATCATCCCAATGTTGTGGACCCTGAACCCACACTTCAAATTGGGTAAGAACATACTTAAATTTTATATGAAGACCAGTTTGTTTGTCACATACTTTTTCAGGTTTATTGTCACAAAATAATTATTAATATTATTATTGCTTATTGATGTCGAATGGTTTTGATATGCTATCATATTGATGTTGTATTATGAGAAAGATGGCTAATCACAATATCATCACGTGGAGATAAAAAAATGAATAAAATAGTGATGAAGAACCTCCAAAAGGGTGAAACAGTACCTCATAGAGCTGATGTTTTCCAAATGGGATATAAGAAAGAGAAAGTCATGGAGTCATAATCCATTGTGTTGGCTATTTAATCTAAGGAAATTATTTTCAGTGATATGCAGGCAAGATGAATGATCACTCCAAAATAAATAATAATAAATAAGTTAATCACCCCTAAAATTCGAATTATATGACTTTTTTTACCAGTGAAATCTTGGATCAAAAGATAAGTAAATAAATAAAAACCATTTTAGACATATGGACTTCAAAACCAATGAATTCCACTTTGCATTGTTTAATTGGATTAAAGAATATTTANATGAAGACCAGTTTGTTTGTCACATACTTTTTCAGGTTTATTGTCACAAAATAATTATTAATATTATTATTGCTTATTGATGTCGAATGGTTTTGATATGCTATCATATTGATGTTGTATTATGAGAAAGATGGCTAATCACAATATCATCACGTGGAGATAAAAAAATGAATAAAATAGTGATGAAGAACCTCCAAAAGGGTGAAACAGTACCTCATAGAGCTGATGTTTTCCAAATGGGATATAAGAAAGAGAAAGTCATGGAGTCATAATCCATTGTGTTGGCTATTTAATCTAAGGAAATTATTTTCAGTGATATGCAGGCAAGATGAATGATCACTCCAAAATAAATAATAATAAATAAGTTAATCACCCCTAAAATTCGAATTATATGACTTTTTTTACCAGTGAAATCTTGGATCAAAAGATAAGTAAATAAATAAAAACCATTTTAGACATATGGACTTCAAAACCAATGAATTCCACTTTGCATTGTTTAATTGGATTAAAGAATATTTAGTTCTCTTGAGTTTTTGTAGATATATAGGTGTGTTTAATTGGTAGTTTGAATGCTATATGATTGAGGCTGCTTGGTTTGATTTTGAACTTTGGTATGATCTGTGTATCTCATTGGGTTTAGTAGATTAATTAATGTCCTACAAAAATGTCTTACGTAGAAACAAACATGGTTTAGGCATGCAATATTCACAAATTGTGCCATTAAAAATGTTTTGGGGATTTCACATGTAATTGCAGTTGTTCTAGAATTTCACTATAAAAGAGGTGCACAATTATTAAGCTTCATTACATAAGAGATTAAAAATGAAAATGTTGAGATTGCATGAGACTTTAAATTTCTCTTATAAAATTTCAGCATCTTCTTCATAATGAAAATTAGAGCCATGGAATGGTAGTCATAAATTGGCCGAACCTATATAAAAATTCTTGGTATTTTTGTGCTTTTATTTTCTTCCCTTTATGTGTTTTCGGTGAACCGAGTAAAATTGCAAACTCATTCCCAACATTGCTAACCTCTACAAAATTTCAGCTTTAAAATATTTTGGAAGACTTACATACATATTACTCAATTCTTATGCACATATTACTCAATTCTTATGCATTTACCTATCTAACCCCTAAACTTCAATTTTTACATACATACCACCTTTACCAATGCATGAAAAGGTGTATTTCACTTTCTCAAAGTTAAAATGGTGGTATTTTTTTATGTTATATGAAAGATTTGCATTGTATAAATATAAAAAGTTAAGCATAGGTGTTAGATATGTAAATACATAGGAATTGGGCGGTATGTATGNTTTTGTAGATATATAGGTGTGTTTAATTGGTAGTTTGAATGCTATATGATTGAGGCTGCTTGGTTTGATTTTGAACTTTGGTATGATCTGTGTATCTCATTGGGTTTAGTAGATTAATTAATGTCCTACAAAAATGTCTTACGTAGAAACAAACATGGTTTAGGCATGCAATATTCACAAATTGTGCCATTAAAAATGTTTTGGGGATTTCACATGTAATTGCAGTTGTTCTAGAATTTCACTATAAAAGAGGTGCACAATTATTAAGCTTCATTACATAAGAGATTAAAAATGAAAATGTTGAGATTGCATGAGACTTTAAATTTCTCTTATAAAATTTCAGCATCTTCTTCATAATGAAAATTAGAGCCATGGAATGGTAGTCATAAATTGGCCGAACCTATATAAAAATTCATGGTATTTTTGTGCTTTTATTTTCTTCCCTTTATGTGTTTTCGGTGAACCGAGTAAAATTGCAAACTCATTCCCAACATTGCTAACCTCTACAAAATTTCAGCTTTAAAATATTTTGGAAGACTTACATACATATTACTCAATTCTTATGCACATATTACTCAATTCTTATGCATTTACCTATCTAACCCCTAAACTTCAATTTTTACATACATACCACCTTTACCAATGCATGAAAAGGTGTATTTCACTTTCTCAAAGTTAAAATGGTGGTATNTTGCTAACCTCTACAAAATTTCAGCTTTAAAATATTTTGGAAGACTTACATACATATTACTCAATTCTTATGAATTTACCTATCTAACCCCTAAACTTCAAAATTTCAGCTCTTTCTCCCTCTGTCATTCTTTCTCTTGCTCCATCTTCCCTCACTCTCTCTTCCCTCTACATTTTACTCTCGCTCTCTCTATGTCACTACCATTAGGTTATCATGGAAAGAAGAGGCTATCTCTACCATTCTCTTGCTCTCATTACCGTTCTGTTGCTCTTTTTCTATCGCTATTTCTTCTCTCTCCTTATTTACTCTTTCTCGAAAAGGTGTATTTCACTTTCTCAAAGTTAAAATGGTGGTATTTTTTATGTTATATGAAAGATTTGCATTGTATAAATATAAAAAGTTAAGCATAGGTGTTAGATATGTAAATACATAGGAGTTGGGCGGTATGTATGTAATTGCCCCTAATATTTTTGATATAAAGTTTTTGGTCATCTCACCATTGACAGGTTGCATCTCTGCTCCAAGTAATTACTTCTAGAAATTCCCAGAACACAAAATTTTCCTATTTTTATCTCCTCTATAAATTAAAATTGCTTCTCATCAGGTATCATCACCATGAACCATCTGAAGAAACTAATCAGAGGAACGTTGGAGCTCAGAACAATTTCATGCGGGGCTGGACTCTTTGATAAATATGGTATCCAGACTTACAGTTTGATTCCTTAGTTGCTATTTCTTTTTTATTAACTTGTTTGTTCTTAATTCCCAATACATTTTGGTAAGCGACTGATCCACCCAATTACTGCTTTTATTTTGAAAAAAAGTTATAACTTTTCTTGTGCTTGGGATGTTACTTTGATCTCTGGTAATATCAGTCTTATGGTTATAATTGTCTTCTTTAGGATTTTAATTGTCTTCTGCTTAATTATAGGGGCATTTACATGGATACCACCTAATTCTTATGTATATACACATCTAATAACTGAACTTTGCTTTTTACATTTTTACCATCCAAATCTTTCATATCACACTAAAATTCCACAGTTTTATCTTTTAGAAGGTGAATACACCTTTTTACGCATAAGTAAGGTGGCTTGTGTGTAAAAACTAAAATTTTGGTATTAGATATGTAAATACATAGGAATTGAGTGGTATATATGTAAATCTTCCTTAATTATATTTGGCTATCTAAAGGACTAACTGCAGTATTATCTTTACCAGTGATGAATCTGCTATTTTACTTGTGACTGGGTGTTCCAAATTGCTTGGGATTATTGTGGTTTGGTTTCTCTGCTTTTTGAAGGGGTTGAAAGGCATTGTGGAAAAACATTTTTGGCAAACAATTTCAAAATTCCATCCTAGAAGTAATTTATTTGAATACATTTTTTGAAAAATTTGACCAGTGTTGATTATTTTTTTCCTGCTTATTTTGCTGCTATTAAGATGTCCAACAAAACATATCTTTTACATACGCGGCGCACAATTTTTATGTATTTACTTATCTCAACTTTCATAAAGATTTGAGTGGTGTATGTGTAAATATGAAGGTTTAGGTGCAACATATGTAAATACATAAGAATTATGTGCTATGTGTGTAAATGCCTCAATCTTCTTTCTTAGCTAGTTCTAGCATTCTCTTTAAGCCTGCTTCTATAAGATTATCTCTTAGGGAAAAACTAGGTCACTTAACTTTTATCACCCTTTTGGTACTCCATTTTGTTGTGACTCATTCATTTCAAAATGCTTTTTTTAGAGGAAAAGAGTTATCTATATGCAGAGATAAATACATTTTCTCTATTTTCTTCATATTTATTCATGGCATGATAATTTTTCTCATAATTTCCATTTTCAATTCAAATATTCAAACATTCTTTTTGTCATCTTTAATAAACTCATGGTATCATCACCTATGACGTTATATGTTCATATTATCCTTTTGAGATGTTTTTTTTTTTTTGGTCTGTCATCAGCTTTCTCCACCATCAACATAGTTAGATTAGGTGTGCGAATCCATAAGAATCGCGGTATTATGCAAATCCCCTTAAAAATTTTAGGAATTTACATGCAAACCGCCTAAAACATTGATATTCACAATTTAATCGCCCAAATGATTTTTTTTGAACTACCAAACCAATGTATTTACACGTGCTACAATCAAATTATTGAGAATATGATAAAAATGAAAAATATGGGTCGGGTTTTTACCATGAATTTTGATATTTGAGTGAGAATTCTGAAAATGGATGGAGAGGTTGATTTGTAAATATCAAATTTTTGAGTGATCTGTATATAATTGTCCCAAAAATTTAATGAATTATTTGATCTGAATTCAGAGCAATCAAAGAACCATAAGATACAACTCAAATCATCCTCGAACACACTGCATCATTTTGTATCATGCATCCAACATTCTTTTGAACTCCATTATAATCTATAAGATGTTGTACAACGACAAAGGAATATATCATCACAAACCACTTCTAAATTTTCCTATTTCATAACACACCCGCTCTTACCATCACATAAACCAAAATTCAAAAAGACAAAAAACTTGAACAACAGTAGAAAACCCCATCCGCAGTGCAGAATGAAACAATAAACTATTTGCTGAGCTCCATTATGGAAGCATTGGAGAAGTTGCAGAGAATGCTGAAGCCACTAAATCCAGCTTTTTTGGCCAATGCTCTGAACTCTTTCTCTGTCCTCTCCCTTCCACTCGGACTCTCCAGAAGCATTATGACGTCAGCGTGCAAGATGCAGTGAGTTAAATCCGTAGAATCCGGAGTTTCAGGAAGAATGGAATCTACAATTATCACCTTCCCGTTTTCTGGGACTGCTTTCCAGCAGTTCTTCAGTATCTTCAGGCTGTCCTCATCGTCCCAGTCATGGAGAACCCACTAATCAAACAAAATTAATCAGAACACCAAAACTTTAGTTTTTATATATATGCCAACTTCATTTTTCTTATAAACTTTTGTTATAATAATTAATTAACATTATTATTAAAAAATTAAATGTAATTCACCTTCAGGAACAAAGCGTCTCCATTGGGGATGCTTTCAAATACATCTCCACCAACATGCTCCACTCCTACATCAGCAGGTATACATTATGAATCAGTATTTTAATGTGTAATAGATTGAAGAATAAGTAGACAAATTACCAGGCAAAGCAGGCGCTTGAGCAATAACATGAGGAAGATCAAAATTAATCCCTTTAATATGCTTATGCTTTGTAGTAATCATACTCAAAGTCCCTCCAGTCCCTCCACACACATCCACAAGCACATTAATATTCTCAAATCCCTTATAAACTTCCAAAATATTCTTCATAATAATTATAGAATGGCTTCTCATCCCATCATTGAAAACCTTACTAAATCTTGGATCCTTAGCATGGTACTCAAACTCATTCAATCCATCATGAGCTCTATTGAAGGCCACCCCTCCATGCAATATTGCATCCTTTAAATGGTACCTTTAAACAAAAAATTAGAACAATATTAGCTCATTAAATTTTAAAATGCTTAAAAATTCATATTAAAGTTCTTAGCCACTAAACTATAGCCAAACTGATTATAAATAGAGGCATTTAAATACATACCACACAATTTTTATGTAATTACCTCTCTAGCATCTAAAATCTCATTTTTTTCATGCACAAAACTCAAATTTTTAACATCACGTCAAAAATATTATCTTCACTGTATTTTTAAAAGTGAAATATAACTTTTCATGCATAAGTTTATGACACCAAAATATTATGTATTGAATACGTAAATACATAAAAATCATGTGATATGTATGCAAATTTTCATTATGAATATGATAAGAGCCATCAATGGTCTCTAGATCTATAGGGTTCATTATAGTCAAAATGTCAGATTATTCTTCTATTTTTCTAACTAGCGTTAAATAGTCATCCCTTGAAAGAGTATATATGAAAGCTATTTTAGTCGCATATTAAAATAGGATGCGTTTGGTGCAGCTTGTGCTTATCTGAAAATGCGGACCGTGTAAAAAATCAACAGTGTTTTTGGATAAGCTGTTCAAACGCAATTTCTAAATAGTGAGACAACAATTTCAAAACGCCACCGCAGCGGATAAATTGCCCTCACATGGAGCTTAAATTGATATTTTTATATATTCTATGATTAAAAAGATTATGAGATCATTTCGATTTCTTCTAATTAACATGATTATAAATCCATTAAATACTCACCAGCTCTCCATGGTGATCCAATCATTACTCATCATAGCAAGCGAAGCTAAGGAGACTCCATCTTCATTCGGCGTAAAATACTTGCAGACAAGCGTGGCGCCGTAGCGATGAACGGTGCGGCCATGCTCGTCGCTCTCTGTCGAGCAGGTGAAGACACGGTGGCTGGCAAGAGCACGAAGAATCCTCTCGAGCTTAGAAGCAACATGTTCACCTGTAGCATCGTTGATTAACTTGGCAGCAAAATCTTCAGCAGAGAGCTGAGCGCCAGGCCCGGCGGCGGAGAGAATCTTGAATAGGCCGAGCTCTATGGCGGTAGAGAGAGCCATGGGAAGAACAGAGAAGCTGCAGAGCGTTATGGCGTAGTTGCAGGCGTCCATTTCGGTCTGAATCGGAAGAGATTCTGAGCCCATTGTGTGGAGGAAGTGTGGGTTTAGATGAGGAGGGAGATTTGATTTGGTTTTGATTTGTGTTTTTGGTGAATGATTCGGGTGGGATTTATAGATTGATGAAGAGATATATGGTAAAGGTGAGGTTTTGAAGAGATATTTGGCGACAGGGTTAGCAGTTGCTTGATGACCAGTTGACCACGTGCTTAAGGGTAGATGCATCAAGTCTCAAGCTTTTATTTGGTTTAATAAAAAATAATGATATTTTTGATGTGATATGAATAAAATATTAGAGGTATAAATGTGAATAATAAAATTTAGATGCTATATATGTACATGCTAGTAGGGCTGTCAAAAAGAATCGTTGTTCACGAGCAGCTCGTGTTCGGCTTGTTCGCTAAGTTAACGAGCCGAACACGAACAACACAAATAGTAATTCAAATATTAATTCAAATGATGTTTTAAATCTTACCCCAATCCATAACATCTTATGGCCACGTGATTAGCGTTGTCAAAACGATTCTTTGTTCGTGAACGGCTCGTATTCGGCTCGCTAAACAAATGAGCTGAACACGAACACACTTTTTGAACTTGAAATGTAAACGAGCCGAACACTAGCTGAACCTAGGCTCGCATTTACATCCCTAAATGCTAGACCTAATTATGTTGAGCGCATAGTTATCCCTCATGAATACTATAGTTTCTCTATATAAATAGTAAAATTTTAATTTTTTTTTTATTTAATTCAGATGAATGAGTAATTCTGCTCATCCTAAAAAATAATGTTTATTTTTTTGCTAATATGTAAATAAGTTGGAAGTGGGTGCCATATTTGTAATTGTCACTAGGTCATTACAGAAAGGGGAAAAAAGTTTACATATATAACACTCAATTTTAGGTATTTATATATCTAACCTCTAAGTTTTGCATAAATATCATATTTTTTAATGCATGAAAGGTGTATTTCATTTTTTATGTGATATGAAAGAGTTAGGCAAAACTTAGGAGTTAGATATGTTGATACGAATGAATTGGGTGGTATTTATGTAAATGTATGTAAAAAACCGATTAACAAATAAGGACGGGTCAATTTACAAGTCAATAGGATATATAGGGAGAGAGAAAGTAGGAAGGCACGAGCAGAGCATAGTGGAGCTACTCCCCACGAGCATTATTTCAAGGTAGTGTCATTTTATACGGCGCCTTCAGGTTTGAACAGTCAAAGGTTGGAGCGATTATTGTGCTCGCACGTAGAGTTGTGTGCGCTCTTCGATTACAGTTTTACATCACGGCTATATAACAGTGGGGCCCACTATCATATAGCTGCGATGCGNGAAGGCACGAGCAGAGCATAGTGGAGCTACTCCCCACGAGCATTATTTCAAGGTAGTGTCATTTTATACGGCACCTTCAGGTTTGAACAGTCAAAGGTTGGAGCGATTGTTGTGCTCGCACGTATGGTTGTGTGCGCTCTTCGATTACAGTTTTACATCACGGCTATATAACAGTGGGACCCACTGTCATATAGCGGCGATGCACGGCTATGAGTTCTGCGTGCGCTCTCTGCACGCAGTAATTAGACCAAAGGTTGACTAATTTATTTGTACAGGATGAGCAGTTTGTAATCTTCAAAAAATATTTAGGGTATTTACATGCATACAGCCCACATCTTATGTATTTACATATCTAACTATTTTTTTTTTTTTTTGCAATTATATAATTATACCACTTATATATTTCATTAGCTTCAATCAAACCCGACAAGTTCCATTAAGCTCGATTAGCTCAATTTGGCCTGATCAGTAGCTTTATTCGGTCCAACCACAACTCCAATTGGCCAGGCTAGCTCAGTTCGGNAAATATTTAGGGTATTTACATGCATACAGCCCACATCTTATGTATTTACATATCTAACTATTTTTTTTTTTTGCAATTATATAATTATACCACTTATATATTTCATTAGCTTCAATCGAACCCGACAAGTTCCATTAAGCTCGATTAGCTCAATTTGGCCTGACCAGTAGCTTTATTCGGTCCAACCACAACTCCAATTGGCCAGGCTAGCTCAGTTCGGTGCAGCCACCAACTCCGGGCGGCCGTCTCCGGCCAACTGTATAGGACTAGAGGTATAATTATTATTTTATAAAAATCATTCTCTTACGAATAAAGAAATACTATTTGTAATTAAGGGAGAAAAATCTAATAGATATCATTTATTATTCTGTCTCTCCATGTTTAAACTTTATTCATTCACTGAGATTCATGGACCATCTCAGATTCAACACTGACTTGACCGGGTTGACTAAAGAAGGCCGAGTTTAGCAGATTCTTTGGACAATCTCAATGCTTTAAACTACGATTGAGAATTTATTTTTTTTAATAAAATACATATTTTTATGCATAAATAAGATTGAGTATATGCAAAATTAGAAGTTTTAAGTCTTAGTCATGTAAATATATAAGATTTGAATGATATTAATGTAAATCGTCCAAAAATTTAAAAATAAAAAAATCGTCGTCGACGTTACCATCTAAGGGTCCATTTCGGGCAGCTTGTGCGTTTTAGGATAAGCTGTTTATCCTGAAACACGGCCCGCGGGCCGGCTGCAGGGGTCGACTCGCGACCTACGTTTAGTGTAAGAACCTAAACGCAGTTTCAGATAAGCTGTCGAAACGCGCGAAACAAACGATATGACGGAGTTTTGAAAACGCCGCCCGCACTTATAAGCTGCCCCAAACGGACCCTAAATCTTCTTCATAATATGAACATTAAGAGATTACTATAAAATCATATTTTCTCTTGTTTAAGTTTGCTTACTGTACCTTCAAACTTTCTGCAACAAGGCTTGATGGCCAAGTTAAAATATTTAGAACTCTGATGGCAGTTCCATAACAATTCTAGTCCAGCCGGTGTTTACTCTTTGCTTCGAAGCTATTCCCAGTTCGTGTTTGCTTGCTCCAACACCATCTTCCATTCATGTTGTTTCAGGTTCTACCCTACCTCTTTAAGAATTTTACAGTTTTGCACTTGGTTTTGCTTCAATAATTCTAAGAAAGAAGTGCAAATAATTGTTATTTTCTCCTATCTGTATCATTGTACATTTGGAATGCACATGTACGAATCTTAAGGAAATCCAAAAATATTAAAAATAGAAAAGTACAACTAAGGAGGACCACCATCCTGAGTAGTAGTTTGAACCAAGTCAACCAGAAACGTTCCACTAGACAAGTCGTCCAGATGGTCTGATTCCGAACTTTAGGAATGACTTCTCCTCAATACCATCAGTCACCCCACAAATGCCCCAAAGTCTCCTTATCAATGACCCAGAAGTAACCATGCATCTAAATCATCCCTATGGCTCTTATTGTTGAGGAGTGAGCTACATTTCGGGTTATGATGATTCACCCTGTGCCCAATAGCCTAGCACCGCTCAATCAAAGAGAGCACCTCACTAGGGATCGATGATCAATAGTCATACTAGAACATCCAACCGACAAAGCTAAATCCATCAAGCTAGTCCTACCGACTAGAGAACATCGAAGGTCGACAGACAAACTCAATTCAACATAGTCAAACGAGTAGGCCATGACGAACTAAGGCGCAACGAATCAGAGGGTAGCCGAGCCATAGGTCCATACATGTTAAATATCTAAAATATGTAATAATACCCTCATTAAAACATAGACAAACATGTAACTTTATATATTATATCCCCTCAACTATAAATATAGGATCATGTTATAAGAAAAGAACTGATGAAAAATACATTATATTGTTCATTACTATGCACTTATCTTTCTGTCCCCCTCTTTTTCTATCTCCTAGTTTACGCTCTAACCCTTGAGATATGATTCATGAACAAATCAAAATTCAGCATCCTAAAAAGTGTAGTGAACATGGATCATGCCACAGATAAGATGAGAAGTAACACATAGAGAAGAAAATTGCAACATAGATATTGGTAACATGGAGCGCATAAGAGAGTTTGTAAACCATCTGTCCCAGAAGCTAAAAAATCATATGCAGAATGCCATCCAAGGGCATTGACTTAGAAAAGGGAGCAACACCCCTAAGAGGAAGGGTCGACGGTCAACAATTGAATAGTACCCTTAGCTCTGAAAAGGAAAGGATATTCATAGTACTTTGATAGTGTAGGCTTGACGTCAATTGATAGACAGCGGTTCGACACATTGAGATGCCCAACCAAACAAAGAACACATTCTCTCAGTAAATCTCTGAGGTTGAACCCCCATAAAGGTTCAAAATCCGGACACTGGAATCTTATAAGGGTTACACTAATCCAACCGACCAC
Source organism: Phalaenopsis hybrid cultivar (assembly GCA_002079205.1). Lineage (NCBI taxonomy): Eukaryota > Viridiplantae > Streptophyta > Magnoliopsida > Asparagales > Orchidaceae > Phalaenopsis > Phalaenopsis hybrid cultivar. Next base: position 180,805 of record JXCR01063216.1, on the reverse strand, counting down.
ATAGTCTCTTTTGAGTTGATTGCATGTTTGTTGAGGATCATAAACACACTAAAGTGTTGTCTTTTCTTCATTTTGATGTGGGAGTCAGTCCCTCAGGTGGTTCAATATATTTCCACCAAGGGTGATCACCTCATTTGTTGACTTCAAGCAGTTGTTCATGTCATAATTTGCAAGCACCTGGAAGCCCCAAGAAAATTCACAGTTCCTTCTCCAGATCAGGCAAGGGCAGAATGAACTTTTTTGCTCATCCATCACTTGTTTCCTAAAGGAAATGCTGAAAGTGTGGCATTTGGAACCCATAGTAGCACACCTCGCCCTAGCCTAAAGGCTGAAATAAGTACCATTCAACATGCTTTAGGCCTGCGGTGACCAAAGACCTTAGCTGAGTTGTTGGAGCTAACCAACACCCGTGTGTCAATCGAGGTATACAACTCCATCCCCGCTTTTGCCAAAGCAGAGTCTTCCACCTGTCATCTGTAGAAGAGGGCCACTACAAATGACAGGTGGAGGGTGAGGGGTGATTCACGTCCCTCCGCTTGCCTACATTATGAAGAAAATTGACAACCTTCAGACCAAAAGAGAGCAGACATGCCCAACAACTAAGGGAATCATGCCTGATATTTTGATCAACAATCGACTCGATACAATGACCAATAGGTATCTCACATCAAGGTTCCCATGACTACCCCATTGCGGGTATCGATGACTGAAACAATAGATGGCATACAAAATAAGGAGTATTTTAAGAGTGTTCCCCTGATGAAGACTAAAGCTTACCTCCCACAACCCGGGCATCTCTTCTTCCTGCTAGATTTCGGCTACCGTAGCATAATAACACTCCATCTCATCTACATAGTAGCCACTGATCTGAGGGACATCCAACATCCATAAGTTTATTCCTTATAACTTTTGCAGATACTGGTTGTTTAGTCAATTGCCCCCTCCTCGCTCTTGGCTAGCATCAAGGTTACCTCAATTGTGCTGGGGTCAAACTATGACTAGCATTTCTGAGGCAAGTCATCAACTAGTATCAAATTAGTTGCACCAAAAGATAATATAGGCAAAGGGAAAAAAATTAACCTAACCNATATATATATATATATATATATATATATATATATATATATATATATATGCAAGTATGTATGCATGTAGTATACATTACGTTACAAAACCTTTAAGATTTACTTAATCCGAAACATATATAATTAAACTTCAGTGGCAAGTAAAAAAACAATAGGGACAAATTACTGAAAAAAAAAAGTCAATTATAAATATGTTAGATTTTATAGCCAATAATNCTCTTTCTTAGGCCCAAAAATATCATGCCTATCTTTGAAAATATAAGATTATTTGAATGTGTTATGTCTAGGGTTTTAAACATTGAAGGATTTTTTATGATGATTTAGAAAATGATCACCTGACCATATATCACCAAGAGTGGAATCAAAATATTTAATTTTTTCCAAGTACCAAAATAAAACAAAATATTGGGAGGGAGATCAAAATTATAAAATTGCAGAAGCTACATAAAAAAAATATTAAATTTTATTGCATATATACCATCATGGACTTAACCTGATACCTCTGCTGACCATAATGATATTCAGAATGCTTGATCAAGCTTTCTTTGGATACTCTTTTTATTTATCATAGGACATTTGTTTGCTAAAACTTTTCCCCTTTTATATTAATCAGATTATTTGGTAAGCTTGATATAGAACTTTCATTGCAAGAGCCTTGACAAGTTATTTAATTTGTAGTTAAGGAATAATCCCTCCATCATAAATATTTCTTCAACCTCTCTCTCTCTCTCTCTCTNTAGGCCTTATCAAACCAAGCTCAACTAACCAAGTTAAAAGGTAGCTGAGCAATAGACCCAAACATATTAAATACCAAAAATATCATGAAATGTCTTTATTAGAGCAAGGCGAACATGAAATTTCAAAACCTCTTCCCTTTATATAGGGGATTATTTTACAAAATAGATAAAATATTTTATTATTCATTACTATGCACTTCTCTCTTTCTCTCTCTCTCTCTATTTCTCCCCCTCATGTATTATGCTCAACTCTTGNGAACGAATCGAACATGAACTCATTGACGAACCGAACACGAACTGTTCGCGAACAACGAGCTTTTTTGACAGCTCTATTCGGTGCAACCACCAACTCCGGGCGGCCGTCTCCGGCCAACTGTATAGGGCTAGAGGTATAATTATTATTTTATAAAAATCATTCTCTTACGAATAAAGAAATACTATTTGTAATTAAGGGAGAAAAATCTAATAGATATCATTTATTATTCTGTCTCTCCATGTTTAAACTTTATTCATTCACTGAGATTCATGGACCATCTCAGATTCAACACTGACCTGATCGGGTTGACTAAAGAAGGCCGAGTTTAGCAGATTCTTTGGACAATCTCAATACTTTAAACTACGATTGAGAATTTATGGCATGCAATATCATATTGAAATATCACAATTTTTAACTTTTTTTTAAATAAAATACATATTTTTATGCATAAATAAGATTGAGTATATGCAAAATTAGAAATTTTAAGTCGTAGTCATGTAAATATATAAGATTTGAGTGATATTAATGTAAATCGTCCAAAAATTAAAAAAGAAAAAAATCGTCGTCGACGTTACCATCTAAATCTTCTTCATAATATGAACATTAAGAGATTACTATAAAATCATATTTTCTCTTGTTTCAGTTTACTTACTGTATCTTCAAACTTTCTGCAACAAGGCTTGAAGGCCAAGTTAAAATATTTTAAACCTCTGATGGCAGTTCCATAACAATTCCAGTCCAGCCGGTGTTTACTCTTTGCTTCGAAGCTATTCCCAGTTCGTGTTTGCTTGCTCCAACACCATCTTCCATTCATGTTGTTTCAGGTTCTACCCTACCTCTTTAAGAATTTTACAGTTTTGCACTTGGTTTTGCTTCAATAATTCTAAGAAAGAAGTGCAAATAATTGTTATTTTCTCCTATCAGTATCATTGTACATTTGGAATGCACCTGCACGAATCTCAAGGAGATCTAATGATATTAAAAATTGAAAAGTACAACTAAGGAGGGACCACCATCCTTAGTAGTAGTTTGAACCAAAGTCAATCAGACACGATAATTTGACTTAGATTCCACTAGACAAGTTGTCCAGATGGTCTGAGTCCGAACTTGAGGAATGACTTCTCCTCAATACCATCAATCACCTCACAGATGCCCCAGAGGTTCCTTATCAAGGACCCAAAAGTAACCATGCACTAAATCATCCCTTTGGCTCTTATTGTTGAGGAGTGAGCTACATATCGGGTTATGATGATTCACCCTCTGCCCAATAGCCTAGCACCACTCAACCAAAGAGAGCACCTCACTAGGGATCGATGATCAATAGTCAAACTAGAACATCTGACCGGCAAAGCCAAGTCAATCAAGCTAGTTCTGCCGACTAGAGAACATCTCAGCTAATTATGTATAGTAAACAATTAGTGATTCACGTCCCTCCGCTTGCCTACATTATGGAGAAAATTGAAAACCTTCAGACCACAAGAGAGCAGATAGGCCCAACAACTAAGGGAATCATGCCCGATATTCTGATCAACAATCCACTCGATACGATGAACAATAGGTATCCCACATCAAGGTTCCCATGACTACCCCATTGCGGGTATCAATGACTAAAACAATAGAAGGCATACAAAATAAGGAGTATTTTAAGAGTGTTCCCTTGATGAATACCAGAGCTTGCCTCCCAAAACCCGCACATCTCTTCTTCCTGCTAGATTTCGGCTACTCCAACATAATAACACTCCATCTCATCTAGATAGTAGCCACCGATCCGAGGGACATCCAACATCCATAAGTTTATTCCTTATAAATTTTGTAGATACTGGTTGTGCAGCCAATTGCCCCCTCCTCGCTCTTGGCTAGCATCCAGGTTACCTCAATTGTGCTGGGGTCAAACCCTGACTAGCATTCCTGAGGTAAGTCATCAACCAATATCAAATTAGTTGCACCAAAAGATAATATAGGCAAAGGGAAAAAAATTAACCTAACCAGTAAAACTGAATCTCCTCATACCATGAAGCCAATCCAGATTATGCCATCCAATAAACACACCACACTCACTGGGAAACAGTGAAGTGCTCATAGTCTTTTGTCTGCATGTTCGCAACAGAGTACCAACAGATTGCTAAGCCTCGGGTAACAAAGAATCCTTGTACTGGTTGTTCAACAAGTTGGTCTCAAGCCTCAACAAAAGGTTAGGTTGATGGACTGACACTTGGACCTCCCAAATTGCTTTCATCGTCCTCTCGATTCTTCCCCAGACGAGGATCTTGAAGTGAATCAGATGATCTCACTTGGTACGTCAGCTTGGCTGCCATCCACTTCTTAGAAGCAAGTTTCTTCTTTCTATTTGCACTCTACGATCTCTAACAGAAGCTCCTATCGGGTTATNCTGCTAGATTTCGGCTACCGTAGCATAATAACACTCCATCTCATCTACATAGTAGCCACTGATCTGAGGGACATCCAACATCCATAAGTTTATTCCTTATAACTTTTGCAGATACTGGTTGTTTAGTCAATTGCCCCCTCCTCGCTCTTGGCTAGCATCAAGGTTACCTCAATTGTGCTGGGGTCAAACTATGACTAGCATTTCTGAGGCAAGTCATCAACTAGTATCAAATTAGTTGCACCAAAAGATAATATAGGCAAAGGGAAAAAAATTAACCTAACCAATAAGATTGAATCTCCTCATACCATGGAGCCAATCCAGTTTATACCATCCAATCAACACACCACTCTCACTGGGAAATAGTGAAGTGCTCAGAGTCTTTTTTCTGCATGTCCGCAACAAAGTACCAACAGATTCCTAAGCCTCGGGTAACAAAGAATCCCTGTACTGGTTGTTCAACAAGTTGGTCTCAAGCCTCAACAAAAGGTTAGGTTGATGGACTGACACTTGGACCTCCCAAATTGCTTTCATCTTCCTCCCGATTCTTCCCCAGATGAGGATCTTGAAGTGAATTAGATGATCTCACTTGGTACGTCAGCTTGGCTGCCATCTACTTCTTAGAAGCGAGTTTCTTCTTTCTATTTTCACTCTACGATCTCTAACAGAAGCTCCTATCGGGTTACAGTGATTCTCCTTGTTAAGGAGTGAGCACTTCATCGGGTTACATTGATTCACCCTCTGTCTGATAGCTTAACATCGCTAACATNCTTGTTAAGGAGTGAGCACTTCATCGGGTTACATTGATTCACCCTCTGTCTGATAGCTTAACATCGCTAACAGGAGCTCCTCATTGGGGATCAAAAGAATGCAGTCAAGCTGGATCAACCGATTGCAGCCTTGTTGACCTAAAGACAATTGAAGGTCGGCCAACAACCTTAACTCAACATAGCCAAACAAGTAGGCCTTATCAAACCAAGCTCAACTAACCAAGTTAAAAGGTAGCTGAGCAATAGACCCAAACATATTAAATTCCAAAAATATCATGAAATGTCTTTATTAGAGCAAGGTGAACATGAAATTTCAAAACCTCTTCCCTTTATATAGGGGATTATTTTACAAAATAGATAAAAAATTTCTATTATTCATTACTATGCACTTCTCTCTTTCTCTCTCTCTCTCTTTCTCCCTTCATGTATTATGCTCTAACTCTTAAGGTGTGATTCACATACATATCATGATTCAATAGTACGATTTTCCGTATATGCAAACAACCAATTAGTGAGAAGTACACTCAGAATGTACCACAATCACTCCCGTCCTATTAGATGTTTGCACATGTGGACATTGTTACGTAATATTTTCTCTTTCTTAGGCCCAAAAATATCATGCCTATCTTTGAAAATATAAGATTATTTGAATGTGTTATGTCTAGGATTTTAAACATTGAAGGATTTTTTATGATGATTTAGAAAATGATCACCTGACCTTATATGACCAAGAGTGGGATCAAAATATTTAATTTTTTCGAAGTACCGAAATAAAAAAATATCTGGAGGGAGATCAAAATTAGAAAATTGCAAAAGCTACATAAAAAAATATTTCTTTCTCTGTAGTTAAGGAATAATCCCTCCATCATAAACATTTCTTCAACCTCTCTCTCTCTCTCTCTCTCTGTATATATATATATACATATGCATGTATGTATGTATGTGGTATACATTTTGTTACAAAACCTTTAAGATTTACTTAATCCATAACATATATTATCAAACTTCAGTGGCACATATCGAAAGTAAAAAAACAATAGGGACAAATTACTCAAAAAAAAAAGTCAATTATAAATATGTTAGATTTTTTAGCCAATAACACTATTATTTTGATATAAACTTAATACATAACTAATTATGTATAGTAAACAAAATTTATGTTTATATAAATTCAATCCTAATAAAATTCTTTTTTATCAAACTTTAAATCAAGAATATTTTGAGTCGAATTATTTTGGGGGCATTTAGCATGTTAAATATTTGAGTGGTATGTNTCCTAATAAAATTCTTTTTTATCAAACTTTAAATCAAGAATATTTTGAGTCGAATTATTTTGGGGGCATTTAACACCTATGTATACATTATGCCTAAATTTTACTTTTTTGCTTCTCTACCTTCAAAATACATCATATCACATCAAAAATATTATCATCTTACCTTTTGAAAAGTTAAATACTTTTCTATACATAAATAAGGTGATATGTGTGTAAAAACTTAAAGGGTTCCTTTCACTTTTTAAAAGTTAATAATAATGATATTTTTAATGTTATGTTAAATATTTGAGTGGTATGCATATAAATATAAAAGTTTGGAGGTTTATGTATGTAGATATATAGGAATTATGTGGCATGTATATAAATGTCTTCTTGATCTTGAATATACATGATTACTTCTTTTTTTTCAATTTATTTTTTATTTTTTTAATTTTGTACTTTGAGCACTGAAGCATATGTTGACTTTAGAGAAATTGATATTAATTTTAATAATTTTTTGCTAGATCATATTAACTCAATCATGATTTATTGATACGGACCGAAATGCTGTGAAGGACTGGAGAATCACGCAAGTATATGTGTCGTTCAAGTATGTATGAAACAGAGTCCGTGCGTAGATCTCATGAAATAGTTTGCCTACTGGTTTTGAATCTAACTTGAAGGTACAAAGTTATGTGATTTTGAAAAGTCACTAATCATAATTTTTGAAATAGTAAAACCTTAGCTAACAAGGTGAGAATTTCAATGAAGTTCTCTGATGCTATTAAAATACTCCTGTGAATTGGTCTACATGAATCTAAGTTCGATTAGATGTTCAATTATGGGTGACAATAAGAAGTAGATCTCCTCCTTATCCCCCAGGTGTCTAAGAATGTTTGACTATCAAACATGTTTAGTTCCCTAAACCAAGTGATTAGCTCAAAATTTTTTTATTTTTGTAAAGGATTGCACTAACCTAGAAACAATATTCTTATTCTCTTAGTTAATGTGTCTTAACTTAATTATTTCACTAAGAATTCTTCAAAAACTCAAAGATCACAATGAATTTTAACTACTCAACTGGTCATATTGAATGTAAAGAGAGAATTAAAGGTTAAAACACCACCCTGTAAAAATTTCAATAAAATCACACAATAAAATCTAAGCTTTAAATTCCTGCATCACCAATTCAAGAGAGAAAAATAATTCCACTCACTAATCATACTTGAGAACAATAATATAATCATCTCATTTATAGGAAATGTATATAAAAAAAGTTTGAAAAGATAAAATCTAATGGAGTTCACCAAGAAGATTTCAAAATTGTCTCTCTTCCTTCTCCAAAATGATATGCCGAGATTACAAAAACAATTACACGCTTAGAAAATCTTACAATCACTCCACATTTCACTCTCTCACACTTGAACTTTATATATCGCGTTCTCATTAAGTCTCGTGCTCATTAACTCCCTCATTTTTCCTTTAACAAGGATTTTTATGCCTTCCACCATGAATGGACGCCGGATAAGTGCTCAAACCATTAAAAAAGATGAACTGGTTGGTGCCTAGGAGCTGGTATGCTGCGCCTAGGCATTGTTTTCTAGCATCTGAGAGGTGGTGGCCCGTCACGCACTTTCAAACTGCTCAGGTCCTTGTGCAAGTGTTTGGGTGCCTAAGAGACCATATCTAGCACCAAGGCGCTTAGGTCATGACACTTAGTTGCCACTAACCCAATGCCTGCTTTTTACCTTCTCTAGNAATAGTAAAACCTTAGCTAACAAGGTGAGAATTTCAATGAAGTTCTCTGATGCTATTAAAATACTCCTGTGAGTTGGTCTACATGAATCTAAGTTTGATTAGATGTTCAATTATGGGTGACAATAAGATGTAGATCTCCTCCTTATCCCCTAGGTGTCTAAGAATGTTTGACTATCAAACATGTTTAGTTCCATAAACCAAGTGATTAGCTCAGGATTTTTTTGTTTTTTTTAAAGGATTGCACTAACCTTGAAAAAATATTCTTATTCTCCTAGTTAATGTGTTTTAAATTAATTGCTTCGCTGAGAATTCTTCAAAAACTCGAAGATCACAATGAATTTTAACTACTCGACTGACCATATTGAATGTAAATAGAGAATTAAAGGTTAAAACACCACCCTATAAAAATATCAATAAACACAAGAAAATCTAAGCTTTAAATTCCTGCATCACCAATTCAAGAGAGAAAAACAATTCCACTCACTAATCATACTTGAGAACAGTAATATAATCATCTCATTGATAGGAAATGTATATAAAAAAAGTTTGAAAATATAAAATCTAATGGAATTCACCAAGAAGATTTCAAAAATGTCTCTTCCTTCTCCAAATGATATGCTGAGATTACAAAAATAATTACACCCTTAGAAAATCTTACAATCACTCCACATTTCACTCTCTCACACTTGAACTTTATATCTTGTGTTCTCCCTAAGTCTCATGCTCATTAACTCCCTCATTTTTCCTTTAGCAGAGATTTTTATGCCTTCCACCATGAATGGACGCCGGCTAAATGCTCAAACCATTAAAAAAGATGAACCGATTGGTGGCTAGGAGCTGGTAGCGGCGCCTAGGCACTGTTTTCTAGCATCTGAGAGGTGGCGGCCCGTCACCCACTTTCAAACTGCTCAGGTCCTTGTGCAAGTGTTTGGGTGCCTAAGAGACCATATCTAGCACCAAAGCGCTTGGGTCACGACGCTTAGGTGCCACTAACCCAATGCCTTCTTTTTACCTTCTCTGAATTCACGATTGAATTTTACTACTTGGGCACTTAGGCGCTCAGCTGTGGCACCTAGGCACTCCACCTCTACTTTGTTTGATTCTTTACTTATTTAGCTTCGATGAATCTTCTAATATAAATATTTCATATATAACCACACATATCATGAAAAAAAGTAAAAGTACATAAATTAAGATAAAAATCACATAAAAATAACATGTATATTTGATGTACATCAAATACCCCCAAACTTAATTATTACTTGCCCTTTAGTAATTCAATATCTAAAGTTATATTCATTGAATTTAATGGTTGATTTGAGTTTAGGATCCTAGGGTTCTTTAATAAAGAGTAAATAAATTATCCATAATACTGCTTTCAATGGATCGAACTTGTCAGGTTGTAAGAACCAAGTCAGGCAACCATCGGCTCAGTGTACTAATGAACTGAAAGCCACCTCCCTTCAACCTCTGTTTCATTTTGGGTTAGGGGAGGCATGAACTTCAAAAAGGTGCCATCACAACAAATGTTCATANGTTTCATTTTGGGTTAGGGGAGGCATGAACTTCAAAAAGGTGCCATCACAACAAATGTTCATAACACCAATTTAAAACATATATTTCTGTAAAATAGAAACAAATATCTTATTATAATCATGTTCTGATTTGAATTTAATATAATATATTCTTAATATTCAAAATAAATTAAATAATGAGCAGGCAAATTAGTAAAAGCTACAGCTAAACCTTGTTTATATTAAAACATTGTGTTGTTATTTCAAATCAAACAATCTTCTCCACTAACTAAAGAAGCCTAAAAGTTATTTTCTTAAAACTATTTTCAAAACAGCAATTAAACCACAGAAAATCTATTGCAATATTTACATGCATACCACAATTTTTATGCTTTTATATTTATATATTACACCCAACGTTTGATATTTGCACTTCTAACATCTTAGTAGGTTATAAAATTATGCATGAAAAATATGTACCTTACTTTTAAAAAGATAGTAACACTGATATTTTTATGAATGTTAATATAAATATATATATATATATGCCCCCAAATGTATATAAAATAATATGCTCTTAAAAATAAAAATAAAGTATAAATTTGATCCCAAACCTTACTTAAGTTTTGCTGAAAAATATAGTAAGTCCTTTAGAAAATTGGTTGTGTCACATGAATAACACGGGAGAAATATTCCCTTATGTTACTAGACAGATTTTATTTTATTTTTTTCTGTCACCGTCACGTAGCGTGATTTCATTGGACTCTGCACCTAACTCAACGTTCGGATGCAATATTTTCTCTTTTTAATACAAAACCTTTGAAATTCTGCAATCAACCCATAACACACATAAAGCTTCAGAGAAACAGACACGAGCAAAAGACGAACATTAATCACAAAAAGCACGTAAATGAGACTCAATGCATGACAATATAGAAGGAATAAATAAGCAGTACAGAACTATTTGAAGAACTCCATTATCCAAGCATTGGAGAAGTTGCAGAGAATACTGAAATCAGAAAAACCAGATTGTTTGGCCAACGCCCAGAACTCCTTCTCGGTTCTCTCCTTCCCACTTGGACTCTCCAGAAGCATTATTACGTCTGTGTGTAAGACGCAGTGCGTCAAATCTGTTGAATCCAGAGTTTCTGGAAGAATGGAATCCACGACTATCACCTTCCCTCTGTTTGGAATTGCTTTCCAACAGTTGTTTAGAATTTTTAGGCAGTCTTCGTCGTTCCAATCATGAAGAACCCACTGCTTGGACGTAATTAATCAATAAAAATCATTCATTTACTTCTCTCTCTCTCTCTCTCTCTCTCTCTCTCTCTCTCTCTCTCTCTCTCTCTCTCTCTCTTCTTTCTTTCTATATATTTTACGATGCCAATCTTTCATATTACTTGAAAAGTATGAGCACATATTACATTAAGACTTCGAACGGAGAGGTACGTTTGGATTCCAATAGTGATTGTGTTACATGAATACTCCTCTGTGTTACAGGAATATTCTATCAGCGTTATTTGTAAAAAATGAAATGTTATTCGAGTTTTATGTGATGTTATTTTATTACTTTGCAATATTATTAGAATATTCCCCATGTCACTTGATTTTGGATTGTGTTATTTGGCATATTCCCCACGTTATTTTAATTTTCACTATGTTATTGAAATAACGCAGTCCCAAATCAACTAAGGCGGGGGAATATTCCAATAACACTTTCTTTTCCACAAATAACGCTGATAAAATATTCATATAACACAGCGATTATTACAATCCGAACTCAGCTCTACGTTCAACGTAATATTTTTTTGAAAAATATCACTATTTTTATTTTGAAAAAGAAAAGTCCACCTTTTTTATGCATAAAAATGGTTGCACATATGTAATAATAAAATTTTAGGGGTTAGATATGTTAATGCAGAAAAAAAAGGGCCAATTGGTATGTATGTAAATTGTAAATCTTCCTTTTTTTCATGCTAAAATTGGAGCAAATTTTAAAGTGGAAAACATTTTTATTGAACCACATGATGATTTATTTATTTATTTATTTTGCAAGTTTATTTATAATTTTAACAAGGAAAATATTATTGTGTTGTAAATTCATTAGCTGTCATTTTATTGATCCAAACTGATTCTTACTAATTAGAGCAGATTACTAAGCCAAGAATAATGGCTAATATAGTTGGTAATGCCTCATGAATATTCATACAATAAAATTTGTAGCCTCATAGATAATATAACTATGATTAAACCAATCATAATGACTAAAATCATTCTCAATTTTTTATGAAATTATTTATAATGAATTTTCTATTTAAAGATATAATATTTATTTATTTTATATATTCTGGTTTTTATTGATAGTAGAGTATTATAAATAATATTTTAAGGGGAAATGATAGAACTTTCTTGTACAAAATGCGAGGAGATTATGAATTATGTCCACGAGAAATTATTGCGTACGGAGAGCATACGCAAGCCGCATGCATTCTCTGATCACAGCCGCGCATCAACCATCTCTTAATTATTTTTTTTTTTAAATTTAGTAAAGTAAGACCCACTGGCATACGGGATGGTTGATGTGCGGCTGCGATCGGAGAGCGCATGCAGCTCCGCGCTATTTATTTCTGCAAAAATGAGGTTAAACTACGTTCTATTTCATCTTATTTAGAAAAATTAAACCAGAATATTNACATATATATATATATATATATATATATATATATATATATATATATATATATATATGCCCAATATGCTCTTAAAAATAAAAATAAAAATAAAGTATAAATTTGATCCCAAACGTTACTTAAGTTTTGCTGAAAAACATAGTAAGTCCTTTAGTAAATTGGTTTTGTTACCTGAATAACATGGGAGGAATATTCTCTTGTGTTACTGAGTAGATTTTATTTTATTTTTTTCTGTCACCGCTACGTAACGTGATTTTATTGGACTCCACAGCTAAATCTACTTAATATTTTCTCTTTTTACTACAATACCTTTGAAATTCTGCAACACATAAAGCATCAGAGAAACAGACAGGAGCAAAAGACGAACATTAATTACAAAAAGCACGTAACTGAGACTCAATGCATGACAATATAGAAGGAATAAATAAGCAGTACAGAGCTATTTGAAGAACTCCATTATCCAAGCATTGGAGAAGTTGCAGAGAATACTGAAATCAGAAAAACCAGATTGTTTGGCCAACGCCCAGAACTCCTTCTCGGTTCTCTCCTTCCCACTTGGACTCTCCAGAAGCATTATTACGTCTGTGTGTAAGACGCAGTGCGTCAAATCTGTTGAATCCAGAGTTTCTGGAAGAATGGAATCCACGACTATCACCTTCCCTCTGTTCGGAATCGCTTTCCAACAGTTGCTTAAAATTTTTAGGCAGTCTTCGTCGTTCCAATCATGAAGAACCCACTGCTTGGAAGTAATTAATCAATAAAAATCATTCATTTGCTCTCTTCCACTTCTCTCTCTCTCTCTCTCTCTCTCTCTCTCTCTCTCTCTCTCTCTCTCTCTCTCTCTCTTCTTTCTTTATATTTTACAATCCCAATCTTTCACTTTACTTGAAAAGTATGAGCGCATATTAGATTAAGACTCCGAATGTAGAGATATCTTTGGATTTCAATAGTGGTTGTGTTACATGAATATTCCGTTGTGTTACAGGAATATTCTATCAGCGTTATTTGTAAAAAATGAAGTGTTATTCGAGTTTTATGTGGTGTTATTTGATTTCTTTGTAATATTATTAGAATATTCTCTTCGTTACTTGATTTTGGGCTGCGTTATTCGACATATTCCACAGATTATTTTAATTTCCACTATGTTATTGGAATAACACAGCCCCAAATCAACTAACGCGGTGGAATATTCCAATAAAACTTTCTTTTCCACAAATAACGCTGATAGAATATTCATATAACACAGCGATTATTAAAATCCGAACGTAGCTCTACGTTCGGAGTCCTGACGTAATATTTTTTTGAAAAGTGTCACTATTTTTATTTAAAAAAAAAAAAGCCCACCTTTTTTTATGCATAAAAATGGTAGCACATATGTAATAATAAAGTTTTAGGGGTTAGATATGTTAATGCAGAAAAAAAAAGGGCCAATTGGTATGTATGCAAATTGTAAATCTTCCTTTTTTTCATGCTGAAATTGGAGCAAATTTTAAAGTGGAAAATATATTCATTGAACCACATGATGATTTATTTATTTATTTATTTTGCAAGTTTATATATAATTTTAACAAGAAAAATATTATTGTGTTGTAAATCCATTAGTTGTGTCATTTTATTGATCCAAACTGATTATTATCAATTAGACCATATTACTAGGCCAAGAATAATGGCTAATGTCGTTGGTAATGCCTCATGAACATTTATACAATAAATTTTGTAGCCTCATAGATGATATAACTATGATTAAACCAATCATAATGACTAAAATCATTAGCAATTTTCGATGAAATTATTTATAATGAATTTTCTATTTAAAAATATAATATTTATTTATTTTATGTATTCTTGTTTTTATTGATAGTAGAGTATTATAAATAATATTTTAAGGGGAAATGATAGAACTTTCTTGTACAAAATGTGAGGAGATTATGAATTATATCCACGAGAAATTATTGCATACAGAGAGCATACGCAAGCTGCGTGCACTCTCCGATCATAGCCTCACATCAACCATCCCTTTAATTTTATTATTTTTTTAAATTTAGTAAAAGTGCGGCCCACTGGCATAAGGGATAGTTGATGTGCGGCTATGATCGTTGAGCGCACGCAGCTCTGCATGCGCTCTCCGTATGCAATAAGTTTCACTGAGGCTATCATTTGCTTCATGTTTTTTTTTATAAAGAATCAAGCCCATATTTATTTCTTCAAATATGAGGTTAAACTACGTTCTATTTTATCTTATTTAGAAAAATTAAGCCAGAATATTCTAATTAAATTTTATTCATTGATTTATTTAATTTAAGTATGCTTTAATTATTACTATAAAGTATTAAAAAAAGTTCAATTACTTAAATTCCTAATTAATACTATAATTGTGTCATCATTAAGTTTAATCTCACCTTCAACAATAAGCCATCTCCACTAGGAATGCTTTCAAACACATCCCCACCAACATGCTCCACTCCTACATCACCAAAATTTTAAGGTATACATTATGAATCAGTATTTTAATGTCTAATAAATTGAAGAATAAATAGACAAATTACCAGGCAAAGCAGGCGCTTGAGCAATAACATGAGGAAGATCAAAATTAATCCCTTTAATATGCTTATGCTTAGTAGTAATCATAGTCAAAGTCCCTCCAGTCCCTCCACACACATCCACAAGCACATTCATATCCTCAAATCCCTTATAAACTTCCAAAATATTCTTCATAATAACTATAGAATGGCTTCTCATCCCATCATTGAAAACCTTACTAAATCTTGGGTCCTTAGCATGGTACTCAAACTCATTCAATCCATCATGAGCTCTATTGAAGGCCACCCCTCCATGCAATATTGCATCCTTTAAATGGTACCTTTTAGCAAAAAAATTGGCACAATATTAGCTCATTAATTAGTTCATTTAGATCATGAAAGGTGTTATTTACTCTTAATTACAACCCTTAATAAATCTTGCTAATCTTGATTTAATAAATTTTGATAGGATAAAAACTTCAAACTATTTGACATAATTAGTTCTAAATTATAACAAACCTTGACAATCAATTTGAATATTTATTCAAAATCTAAAACAAATTAAAGATTAAAAAAAAAAATTAAAGAACAATAAATCATAAAATAATGCAATCATGAAATATGTCCATTACTCCTTTCACAGATTCTAAGCTTCTTATAAATCACATACCAGCTCTGCATGGTGACCCAATCAGTACTCATAAGACCGAGCGAAGCCAAGGAAACTCCATCCTCATCAGGGACCAAATACTTGCAGGCAGGAGAAGCGCCGTAGCGACGGACAGCGCGGCCATGGCCGTCGGTCTCCGTCGACCAGGTTAACACAGAGTGGCTTGCAAGAAGACGAAGAATCCTCTCAAGCTTAGAAGCAGTATATTCGTTTATGGAATCATGAATCATCTTTGCGGCGAGCTCTTCGGCAGAAAGCTGGGCTCCCNGAGAGGATAAAAACTTCAAACTATTTGACATAATTAGTTCTAAATTATAACAAACCTTGACAATCAATTTGACTATTTATTCAAAATCTAAAACAAATTAAAGATTAAAAAACAAATTAAAGAACAATAAATCAAAAAATAATGCAATCATGAGATATGTCCATTACTCCTTTCACAGATTCTAAGCTTCTTATAAGTCACATACCAGCTCTGCATGGTGACCCAATCAGTACTCATAAGACTTAGCGAAGCCAAAGAAACTCCATCCTCATCAGGGACCAAATACTTGCAGGCAGGAGAAGCGCCGTAGTGACGGACAGCGCGGCCATGGCCGTCGGTCACCGTCGACCAGGTTAACACAGAGTGGCTAGCAAGAAGACGAAGAATCCTCTCAAGCTTAGAAGCAGTATATTCGTTTGTGGAATCATGAGTCAGCTTTGCGGCGAGCTCTTCGGCAGAAAGCTGAGCTCCGGGCNGCCGTAGCGACGGACAGCGCGGCCATGGCCGTCAGTCTCCGTCGACCAGGTTAACACAGAGTGGCTAGCAAGAAGACGAAGAATCCTCTCAAGCTTGGAAGCAGTATATTCGTTTGTGGAATCACGAGTCAGCTTTGCGGCGAGCTCTTCGGCAGAAAGCTGAGCTCCGGGTCCGGCGTCGGAGAGAAGCTTAAACAAGCCGAGTTCTATGGCTGTTGTGAGAGTCATTGGAAAAACAGAGTAGCTGCAGATCTTTAAGATCTGAATTTGATGAGATTCGGAGCCCATCGAAGCGGCAGTGGATTAGTTAAGCGGAGAAGATTTAGTCTGTTTGTGTTGTGAGTTCATTTTTAATGCATTGGTGGTGGTATTTATAGGTGAAATGAAAATGGAAATTAGGGTTTCAGGAGTCAAGAGTGAGGAGGATAGGGGAGGACTTCCATGAGGCCATGTGCTTATGGTAGATATGGACTTGTGTATATATCAATCTAGATCTATAGAGAGAGAGAGAGGGGGAGAGTTGGTGATACCAATCATTATTTCACAATAGAGCAACTATGTAAGAAATGACATGTTATAGACATCAATTTTGATGAATCTAAGGATATAATCTGTATTTGTATATTAATTTTGTTCATTTTTATTT